>JARPMJ010004839.1:0-42500 GCA_033366665.1 Phoxinus dragarum | reverse complement strand
CTTTGTAATCATTTGTAATATCATCAAGTGTATGATTGAGAGAGAGAGTGTGTGTGTGTGTCTGTGTGTGTGTGTGCGTGTCTGTCTGACTGTCTGTCTGTGTGTGTGCGTGTGTGTCTGTCTGTCTGTGTGTGTCTGTGTGTGTGTGTGCGCGTGTCTGTCTGTCTGTCTGTGTGTGTGCGTGTCTGTCTGTGTGTGTGTGTGTGCGCGTGTCTGTCTGTCTGTCTGTGTGTGCGTGTCTGTCTGTCTGTCTGTGTGTGTGCGTGTCTGTCTGTGTGTGTGTGTGTGCGCGTGTCTGTCTGTCTGTCTGTGTGTGCGTGTCTGTCTGTGTGTGTCTGTGTGTGTGCGTATGTGTCTGTCTGTCTGTCTGTCTGTCTGTCTGTGTGTGTGTGTGTGTGTGTGTGTGTGTGTGTGCTTGCGTGTGTGTGTGGCTACGTGCATGTATCTGTGTGCGTGCGTGCGTGTGTGTGTGTGGCTGTGTGCATGTATCTGTGTGTATGCGTGCGTGTGCGCGTGTGTGTGTGTGCATGTATCTGTGTGTGTGCGTGCGTGTGTGTATCTGTGTGTGTGTGTATATCTGTGTGTGTTTGTGTGCGTGTGTGTGTGTGTGTGTGTGTGTGTGTGTGTGTGTGTGTGTGTGTGTGTGTGTGTGTGTATCTGTGTGTGTGTGTTTCTGCTGACATCAGAGGAATGTTGTCTGAGGAAGGGTTCACATGCATTACTGATTTCAGGGTAGCTGACGAGCTCGCTGGCATTTCATACACTCACACGTAACATACATGGATCATCGTAAGGGTCCCAGTTAATGGAGAATATCTGGAGTCCGTGTCGCTGACAAGATGAATGTGGTATTACATTAGCCAGTAGTAGCACTGCAGTTAATAAGGTTATTCTGCATGTCTGATAAGGTGCTTTTCTGACATATTTGATCATAAACATAATTCATCTGGGGCATAAAGACAAGGGTCAGAGACCGGCTTTAATGTGCATGTGTGTGTGTGTGTGAGAGAGAGGAAGAGAAGCAGGAGTGAGTGAGGAAGAGGACGACACGGGCGGTGGCGATGAACCAATCACACTTATTTCAACTTAAAAACTTAGCTTCAGTTTCTGCCTTAAATTTGAAGTATAATCAAATTGGCTGTATAATTTTTTTTTGTTTTAATAATTTATTTATAATGATACATTTTTTATTATTATCTTGATTAATTATTTTAATGCATTAAATAAAAACATGTTGCCATGACGTATTGATCATATACAATTGTACAGCTTGTGCAATACAGCAGCATGTGTGTGTGTGTGAGAGACCTGAACATCATGCACCTATTTTTTATTTTTATTTCATTTTATTTTAAGTTTTGTTTACAATACATTGTTTGATTTGAAATTGAACATGTTCATTGCAAAAAAAGAAGACGACCTAAAAAAAATACATTTATATATATATATAAAAAAAAATGATGTCTTCTTTTTTTGCAAAGGGACATGTTAAATTTCAAAACAAACAATGTCTTTTTTTATAAACCAAGCAAAATTGCAACTGAACTTAAGAGCAAATGGTCATTATGTTTTTGAAAAATCAGAACTTTATATAGAACTAATATTTTGATTATTATGTGAGGATGGCGACATTATTTTTAGTTTAAAGCAAATTAACTTGTGAAAGTTGCACATGATCTGTGAGACTCTAATTAGACACGTGTCCACAGTGATTTAGATAAACACTTTTTTAACCTATAATAAATGAATCACTCTCTTCAGCTCTTTTAAAAAAAAAATATTTTTATTATTCTGTATCAGTCAACTAATTCACAAGAGAACAAGAGTGTAGAAAGGATCTGACTTCTGGATCAACAATAATGTTAATAGCAGCAAATTACAAATAAATTGTTCGGGAAATATGTTTATGACCGGTTCACATGACAAATGTGTTTATTTATAAAAAAATAAAAAAAAATAAAGAAAAGAAAGAAAAATATAAAGATATTAAATCAGATTTTTTGAAGACATCTAATCGGACAGACCTTGAATTAAAAACAAAACATGCTAAAATACAAACTATAATGTTCAGTATATCCTGAATCCATTTGAGGACATAAAAAACAATCTTTTCTGAAACCAAGCAATGAATGCTAATGGAAAGCCTCCGCAGAGAAGCTGGCGAACATCACGCGTCAGTCCCGGCTTTCTGTCTCTTTACATAAAATGTGCCAAATCCTCCAGTCTGTGTTATATTGGCCTAATAGACACTGTAGAATCTATTTTACCCACATAAACAGACAGGACAGCAGGATCAGCAATGAAGAGGCCATATGAATTATGTATATTACATTACCATTCTCCTCCGCTATCAAACACTGCCAAACAATAGGGATAGAAAATTGGCCAGGAACCAAGATATTGAGCAATTCTTCTGCATGGTTCTTAGCCACCGCGGCTGTGAAAGTCTATTTAGTTGCTTCTAGAGACGGCCAATATATGTAGATATATATATATATATATACACGTTCCTACGAAATCTTCCTTTTTTTTCCCCCCCCAAGCAAATCTAATGCAAACAAGTGCTGCATAATTGAAAAGTCTTCGAGTCCGAAGCCTCATCGTCTGGGAAACACGGCAACTGGAAAATGGAAAGAATTGTTTCATTGATTTTCCTTTATAAATCAAAGGCAGATAAATCAAACGAGGCAATTCTCCCCGGCTGCTTCACTAAAACCTTGTGCGCCGCCTACACGACATGTCACAAACTATTATTTGCAATCATGTTGCGCTTATTAATCTGGAAGCAAATGAATGAGTTGTTAGATGGAGTCACGGAGGGATTTATTGGGATGCAGCGCGCGCGCCTGCCGTATTATGTTGCAAACACAGAGTGGTTGTTGAGAAGCTGCCCTTTCACATCGAGTTTTACCTCGCTAATTCATATTCTCACGGAAGCGCTTGTGAAAGGAGGGGTGAGTAAAGAGATTAAAATAACAACGCAACATCTATTCCACAGGAGCGCGTGACACCGAGACAGAAGTAGAGCTGGCACCGGGTCAGACGTGAGCGGGTCTCTGCACACGTGACTCTGAAGATAATGATGAATTAATATGTCAGTCGCTGCATGCTCCTTTTATCATCCGATCCATGCAAACCGGAGAAGGAGAAGACAACAAATGGGAAAAAATAAAAGTTAAGCTTACATTAAAATGTTCACCTGCATTTTTACGATCATTTTTTTTAATGTTCTTGACTTCTATTCTCACTCCACTAATTGGATTAGAAAAATTTAATTTATTCATGTGATCAAATCTGAATTTTCAGCATCATTACTCCAGTCTTCAGTGTCACATGATCCTTCAGAAATCAGTATAATATGATGATCTGATGCTAAAGACACATTTATGATTATTATCAATGTTGAAATCAGTCGTGCTGCTTCATATTTTTAGGAAACCATTTTTCAGGATCATTATAGATCCATTATATAGAATCAGGTGATTTTTATTCATACCACTCAAGTAATTTAGCGTTGTTTCTTATATCTCCTTTTTGGATGTTGAAAATACAGTTTTGACAAATCCTATAATACATTCAAAACAAACAAATAATAAATATGGATGTCATTTACTATTAAAAAAAATACTAAAATCGTTTGTGTCTCTGCTTAGCTTGCAATTTTTACATTTTCTAATAAAATGGTAATTTATTGAAATCAAAACCTGTTTGATGTAAATTGACAATACAAATTTGTCATGTGAACCGGTCATAAACATATTTCCCAAAAAATTTATTAGTAATTTGCTGCTATTCAGCTATTATATTTGTACGCTCTTGTGAATTAGTTGACTGGTTCAGAACAGAACAAAATTAATTAACATTTCCAATTCAAAATAACTAAAGAATCAGGATTCTCTCACTTTTGACCAATTTAATGCATCCTTGTTGAATAAAAATATTAATTTCCAACTGACCCCAAATTTTATATTAAAAATCTCACTGCCCCTCAGCTTGTGAACAGTGGTGTATTCTGTGCCAGTGTTGGGGTTACGCATTACAAGCAATGAGTAATCAGATTACTTTTTTCCAAATAACTAAGACAAGTAACGCATTACTTTTAAATTTAGAACAAAATATACTTTTTTTAAATACTTTTTCAAATAAGTAACTCAAGTTACTTCAACAAAATGAGGCTGGAGGACTCTCTTGTGCATCAGACTGTCTTAGAGTTGAATAAGAGTTGAATAAGACAAAAATCAGGAGTATAAGCAAAGCTTTTGTAGTTGTGTAAGTGTAGTATAGGAGTGTAAGGTGTAATGTAACGTTTAAGGAAGTGTAATGTATAATGTGTGAGAGTGTGAATTGTCTCGTGTGGATGAAGGGTATGTCGTTGTTTATTGGATGTTGATCGTTGTAAACATGGATCCTGTCACACAAGAAACATTTCTGAATTAAAGTATCATATAATGACAGCTCCCTGTTCTCATGTTGAGTAAAATCAAGTAAGTACAGAAGTGTGTGTGTGTGTGTGTGTGTGTGTGTGTGTGTGTGTGTGTGTTTACTCCTCTCACTGGCACAGAAACGTTCAGTATTCCTCAAAATGAATAGAAACAGAGAAATACAAACTCAGAATACTTACACAAACCTGAAATAATTAAATGTTAAATGGCACAAATATACTTTACGTACTTAATCTCACTTTATTAACAATGTCTTTGCTGCTGACCTTTGATAATCCAATTCAACCTATAGGAATAACCCAAAATGACTTTAGATGATCACATTTTTGTTTGATTTATTGCTGAAGTGAGTGTTGAACTTTCTTCTCCTGTGTCCTATTCTTGTGTGATAGGAAGGTTAGTTTGAGCGGCGCCCTCTACTGTACAGGCGTCAGTTTACATTTCCTTCAGCCTGAGGCTTATTCATTTCACTTTTAGTGTAAAAGGGTCTTTCCATTTCCCCAAAATACAGCTTTTTTGTTATTAAAAAACAAACAACCAGTCCATATGAGAAAAATAACACAAAGTATCTCCATTACATTCCACAAAAACTAACTAAGTAACACAATTAGTTACTTTTTTAGGGAGTAACACGATATTGTAACGCATTACTTTTAAAAGTAACTTTCCCCAACAAATCTGCAAGTATTCCCTTCCCACATGTTTCACTTTCATGTCTTTGCTTTCATGTAGTCTGCAGGATATTCATCTTTATGTTCTCGAGGCACGTCAATGTTAATTTGGCCGTATCTTTGAGATCGTTGTTGCACGCATCTGCTATTTAGCCGACTGAAACCGGTTCTCCGGCGTCATCTCCCCACGAATAGCTTGTGTAACCCTGTGACTGCTTTTAAAACTTACCTCCCCTCTGTTCTCATAATAGTCAGCTATTATCCCTGTGCCCTTTGAGCTCGCGCCGATCTGCTAAACACACACACACACACACACACCTACAGCTGATCTTTTCATCAGGTTTTAAAGAGGGCGTCCCTGCTGGAGAGGCGTGGAGAAGAGGGACAAATTAGAGCTGACAGTATCTACTTAAACCAGCGAGATAACTGGTCCTCAGGGACCCGGGGCCACATGGGGCTTCTCAAGGGCCCCTCGTTTTAACACACACACACACACACTTACACACGCCTTTTAACAGGCTACAGAATGTCAACAATCCAGCCTTGAATGAGCCAATGAATCCACAAAGGAAAGTGGATTTAACAGCTGATGTCCATTTGCGGGGTGAAACTTGCCTTGAAATGAACATCAAGAACAAGAGCGATATATACATATACAACATCAACACATCTATCTATATATCATTACGTGGTGTGTGTTTTTTTTTTCCATTAGGCATGTTTAAAGTGAAACTGTGCACTGTAGTGATTTTCTGCAGAATTATAACCAGCTTGAAAATATATGTGCTAGTCTTGATTGTTCCTGAGTTCACCTTTTAACCTTTGCCAGCCTGAGACATGCTGTGTGTTATTCTGACGTCTTGCATGGGCTGTTATCTTCTTAATAGGGCATTTACTGCAGCGCGGTGTAGGTGTAAATCAGAGCGGGACACCAGGAGGGGGAATTAAGCCACATCAGTCTCTGTAAATCTCACATTCACTCTCTCTGTGGTGATGGAGATCTCTCGGGCAATTATAGCGCTATTGTTAAAGCCAGAAAGAGTCGCAAGCTACAAATGCTGCTAATTTGCCCCTTTGTTTTATTCTTGCGTGTGAAACGGCGCCCTATAGTAGAAGAGCTGCTGATAAACAGGAAACTGAAAGAAAGTAATATTCTGAAACTGAATAAAGGCTCAGACATCAGACAATTACATTACAGGTTTGATATACATGTATTTAGGTTTTATTTCAGTAATAGATTCGTTTTAGTAATGAACTCAGATCAGATGACATGGTAAGTTTAGAAATTACTAGAGACACTATATATTGGTAAAATAAAATGGATACAAAAATATTATTTAATTTATGAACACACAGTAAATAAATAACACAAAACACCTGTAAGCAGCACAAGAACTGTGAATGTATACACACACACACTCTCGCACACACTCACTCACATACACACTCACCCACACACAGTCACCCACACACACACACACACACACACACACACTCGCACACACACACACACACACACACACTCTCGCATTCACATACACATACACACTCACACTCACAAACACATACCCGCACACACACACACACTCTCTCGCATGCGTACCCACACAGGCGCACACACACAAACACACATACACACACAAACTCTCGCACACAAACACACACACACACATACTCACATTCACACAAACACACACACACACACACACACTCTATAACACAAAAATATGAGGTCTAGAAGTCAGAGACAGAGGCATGCTGGGAATCCCGACCCAGCAGAGGTTTACTGATGAAAAACACTTAATGATTCCAGAGAATTATGGGTGTTGCAATAATCAACATTATCATGAAATAATTATTCTCACACGGTTTTCATCTTCAGAAACAATGACCTTCAAAACCAAACTGACTTAAAGTATGTTGTTCAGCGATTAGATTTAGGTGATAATAACTGTGTAATATGATGACAGCAAAGACAAAAGAAAAACCCAGCAACTCGTATTTTTATAACATAATTTACTTGCGCTATGCGTGGTCAGGGCAAGCAAACAGCTTTAGATGAGATTAAACGTGCATTTGTACAGTAGCTAGCATAGCATCCAGTAAAGAAATCCAGTTATGACAAACAACATGATGAAATTATTTCAGTAAACGTCCATAAATGTGAATGAACGAGCCAAAGGAACGTGAAACGGGTGATAGTTTCTTTCTTTTAAAAAACTTTACAACAATCGTTAGATCCTAATTTACTGTGTAATGTATGAGACGCGTCACCGTGTAAACACAGCGCTCTGGACGTGCAGTAGATGAACAATGAGGAAGCTACGGCAGGACGGCGGTGGATTTATGGGCCGCGACCGGGCGCAGCCTCTAATACGACCTTGAGTTTGTCTTCATCCACATGCAAACACCATCCTTTTAGTTATTTACATTCACACAACAGCAATACAGCGCCCTCAGATCTGTGCTAAGATGAGCAAATGCAAACACAAGTTATTTCCACAATGATCTCGTTACAAATAAATAAAAGTGTCAAATAATGTTAAAACATGAGGGTTTATTAATACGAGAAAGGCATAATTTTCTGACAAGAATCTGGACCCTTAAATCACTTTAAAATGTAAGGAAATATGAAATCAAGTCTCACGTCGTTTAAAGAGAGAAATCACACAAACACACTTTCCGAACAAGACATTTCACAAAAAAAACAAGTTTTAAATTATAAAACAATGGATAAATGATTCAACATGAATGATAAAAAGTATTATGACACCTATTTGCCAGACTGGATATTAATGTCTAATATCTGAGGTTCCTCTGATAGGACACCTGTGTGAACTTGAGAAGAACTGGACAAAAAATACTGACTTTGACTTTCCATTGAAAAAAACATTGACTTTCACTTTATTATATTAATCATTTGAACTACAGCCATTAATTTGAAAGATTTTAACGATCTAAACGCATGGTCTAAAGCCAAAGTGCAAAGTGCACTTAGGCCGTGTCCGAATCCACTTTTATGCTCACAAAAAAAATCGCTGCAAAAGATGCTAGTTTTTATCGTAGTTTTTATCCAACTCCATTGACTTGTATTGGATGTGCTGTGAGGTACGGTTTTACAAAAACTACGATAAAACCTGTTGGGAAATCACCTTTTGCAGCGATTTTTTGTGTGAGCAGCTCTGTGAGTTTCACGTCTTTGTAAACGAAAGTTTAATGCGTTTTAGGAAGGATTGTTCCAGTGCACCTATGCAGCCACTGTGGAGGTGGGGGGGTGCTACCACAGAAACCGAAAATTCTCGGGCCAGCAGCATCTGTCCAAATTTCAATCTTAACCGTTCAATTTCATCAGAAACGATCTGAAAACAGGGCTTTAAGTGTAAAATACCGAACTTGTCCTTTAACGATGGGAAAAATGGTCGGCGCTCCCGGCGCATGGTCTAAAAGGGTAGTCCCTATTCTCTTAATGAGTAATGAGTGTGTTTTGGGCGTAACATGCAGTAAACCAATCAGAGTCTCATCTCATATTCTCTTTAAAAGTCAGTTGCGCTCGCACCATGGAGGTTTTGTTTTTTACATGGAGGAATTTGCGAACGCGGAAAAACGGAGCGCTTCTTCAGAGAGGAAACGGATCTGCTCGTGCGCGAGGTTAAAACGCTAGCAGACCATCTACAGGACAAAGTGTACGCGCGTTGGGGACCCCGCCTGTTGGTGCACATTACTAACGTGCTCTTTAAATAACAAAAAAAATAGTGCGCCATTGACTTTATACCAGGTTTCAGTTGGTCAATGGCTCAGTCTATTTCAGTTCCTCAAAATAGCAACACGCCAACAATGCGCCTGAACACACCTCGTTCTCAGACCAGCAGCCCATGGGCGAACAAATGCATTTGCTATTTAAAACAACGTGGAGCAGGACGTGAAAATGATAACTGCGTCAGGCTGAAACTAACAAAACACACTTGCGCTCGTTCTTGGTGTTCATTAATTTAGCTTATACAATTTAATTACTATACATTAGCTGTCTGTCTTTTCTGTAAAGCTGTGTGTACTGTGAAAAGAGCTATACAAATAAATAAATTACTTGATGGCAGAAAACTGCTAGACTACCTGCTTACATTTTTATTTTTATTATTGCTATCATCTTATCTTGTACATAGTAGCGGGATTTAGCCGAAAACGGAATAAAACTTGAGCGTTTGAGCAACCAGACACACACGTGTCAAAGGTCGCTTTGGCCAGGTGGTATTTATAGCATATGGGGGGCGGAGCTTTAGATTCTAAAGAGCATTTGATTGGACAGAAGATGTGATGAGAAGCTGAAGTCCACGGTGATGTCATAAAAATCCCTAATCCATTTTAGCAAAAGTGAGAGATTGTAAGTTTTGAATGCTTAAATCTCCTAAATGCGAATTTTGTCATCGTTTTGGAACTCACCAGCTTATTCATAACTTTAAGGCTAACATATTCATACTAAAAGCTAAAAAAAACGTATATTTTGATTTCAGGAGGCCTTTATATTCCTACCAGATAAGCCTGCTGGTCTGATCCAATCAGAATAACCCATAGAGTAAACAACAAAGAGAAGATGCATGCCATATTTTCACACAAAGGCTTTTTTATATATAAAAATTGGCAGTTCGTTTCTAAGGATCAATGTTCCCCGTAGTGTTCGTTCTGCTCACACCGTGATGAGCCATTGGACAGGCAAGTCCAGCCATCTGAAATCTGTGCCTAATTTATTACTGAAAACTTGATGGTAGAACATGGAGGCATTCTCCGTTAATCACATCTCCGAGGAATGCGTGCAGCGGGCCAATACCCTGATGTGTTTCCTTATAAAAAAAGACAGGAAAATAAGGCTCGCTCTCAGACTAAGCCTCAGCGTAATTCAGGGAACAGGGGACCGAGCTCAGAGCCGTTTACATCTGTGTAAAGTTCAATTCTCTTCATCCATTAACTCTGAATAAAACTACCATTATTTAGATATTTGTTCATTCAGTATTCCTTTAGCTTGAGAGAGGGAGATCTGAGTCTCGATTCGGCGCTCACGCTTGGCTAATCACAGAGCTAGTCAAAATGGCTCCCCTCTCAGCATTAAAATAAGAACCTCAAAGAAAAGCTTTTAGCCTGTAGCTGGAGAGCCTTTTATCAGATCAGAGTAACATGGAAAGCAGGATAAAAAAAAGACCCTGAGGTAAATCTCCAGTCTTTTATGTGCTGAAGGAGACAGACTGCTGTTTTGGCTTTGTCTCAGCTCAGGATGTCGGCTTGATGGAGCCGCACAAATTATGAAAACTTCAAATCAATCCTGTGGATGGTTCACAAAGCTCAGGCATGGTTGAACTGAGATCCTGCTGGAGTCTATGATCTAGACGCGTCATAGTTAACTAAGTTTTGAGACTACAGTGCTGGTCAGAATTATTTGCCCCCTTGGTAAATATGATCAAAGATGGCTGTAAAAAAATAAATCTGCATTGTTAATCCTTTTGATATTTTATTACAAAACTTAGCAAAAATAGAACCTTTCATTGAAGTAAAAGAATTGAAAGTGGGCGGGAAATCACATTATGAAATAAATGTTTTTCTCCAAAACACGTTGGGAACAATTATTTGCCCCCTTTCACTAAATACTTTTTGCAACCTCATTTTCCCAAGACAACAGCTCTGAGTCTTCTCCTATAATGCCGGATGAGTTTGGAGAACACCTGACCAGAGATCAGAGACCATTCATCATCTCTCCAGATCCTCCAGAATCCCAGATCCATGTTGGCGCTTCTTATCTTCAGTTCAGCCCACTCATCTTCTATAGGGTTCAGGTCAGGGACTGGGATGGCCATTGCAGAGGCTTGGTTTTGTGACCCATTTTTGTTTTGATTGTGATGTTTGGTTTTGGATCCCTGTTCAGTTGGAAGATTCAAACATGGTCCGTTATAAGATTTCTAGCAGAGGTTGTCAGGTTTTGATTTTTTATCTGTTGGTATTTGATCGAATCCATGATGCCATGTATCTGAACAAGACGTCCAGGACCTCTGTCAGAAAATTAGGCCCACAGCATTAAAGATACAGCAGAGTATTTCATTTTACACATGGGGAACTTTTTTATCCCTGTGTGCACCAAACCCATCTTAAGTGTTTGCTTAAAAAAGCTTTTTTTGTTTTGTTTCATCTGTCCACAGAACCCCTCCCGTTTGAAGTTCCAGTCGTGTCCGTTACGTTTCAAACGTTCTGTGGACAGATTAAAAAACAACAAAAAAGAGCTTTTTGGCAGCAAACACTTAATATGGGTTTGGTGCACACAGGGATAAAACCCCATGTGTAAAATAAAAGACTCTGCTGTATCTTTAATGCTGTGGGCCTAATTTTCTGCCACACTGTGGGCCAGATGTACTAACGCTTTTGCGCCCACTTCAGGCGTATTTGTTTCGCAAAGTGCGCATAAAACCATGGCGAGGTACGAACGGGACGCACCGAGATGAAAGCGCAGGCTGCCTGTCGCGGGAACTGAAAATGGCAAAATGCGCTTTTCCGTGTCATGCATTCATGGGATGGTCAAGGGGAAAGTGGGAGTGTCACATAAAGAGATGGGAGGGGGAGCGTAAACTGCGCCTAATTATGCATTCCGCGTTATGTACAGAAAAAGCCGGTGAAAGCGCGCCTCTATTTTGCGCCGAAAATTCTCCGCCTCCTAAAAGCAAGTGTAACTTAGGAAGCGGGTTTCCTGGCATATGCCTCCTGGTGAAATGTCAGCAGTAATCCGAGCAAGACGAAGACATAGGGCTAAGGAGACGAGCTGAAAAGATTTTTGCCACAAGAGTCACACTTTTTCAGTTGAGTGAAAACAAAATCATTAAGCGTTACAGATTAAGCAGCTACGCAATATTACAGTTACTGGAAGAAATCAAAGATGACATCGAATCTCCGACTCAGCGTTCACATCCAAGCAGTTGTTAAACTCCTCGCTACATTACAATCATTGGCATCAGGATCATTTCAAACAGCATCAGCAGTGGGAATATCGCAAAGAGAGGAGGAGGCCCATTCAATTGCGCGTTTAAATACGCTCAATTTACGGTATAGTGGGTGGGGACAGGCGCTGATTACCTGATGAACTGCAGGTTTGGTACATAACACGCACACTGCGGTTTCACATCAAGCGCCCTCTGCGACTTGGCCATGGCGCTATTAACGCTGCGTTCGCAAATGTACGTACATCTGGCCCTGCTTATCGCAACTGTTCAGATCAGATTTGTGTGTCCATGCAGCTCTTTTGTTTTCCGGAATATCTGCATTGGTTTCCATGGGAATGATGTTGCGTTGGTAGGAATACGCCAAAAACAACAATAACAACATGGAAGGATTTGCAATAGAGATATTGTCTTATTTAAATTTTACAAAATGTGTAGTCGGGTCTATTGCGTCTTCTGAGGAAGCGTTAGAACCGGAGGAGGCTGGTATGCACAGCTTTTCCCACGCTGTTGTCCTCGCCGGTTTCAAAAACGTGTTATATTGTCATTTTCTGCTCGTCCGGCACTTTGCAACAACACAACATTGTTTCGGCAGCGACTTTCAGCATGTTTCCTATAACAACGTCTGACGTTTACATTTTACGTGGCGTGAGAAAGTCACATAAACCATATGAAATCCGATCAGAGCAGTCAGACTGAGACAGATTTCCAGAAATTTCTAGGATTTCAAACCACATATGAATGTAGCTTGAAACGGATTGTGCTGTTCACATTAGGCTAACTAATTCTGATCGGATTTCAATCGGATATGCACAAAAATCGGATTTGGACTGACAGTCTGAACGTATAGATTAGAGCTAAACTCTGCAGGATAGTGGCCCCTCCTCCAGGAGCAAGATTGGACACTCGTTTTAAAGGGGTCATATGATGCAGTTTTAAAAAGTTCATTATTTTGTTTTATTGGGTTGATAGAAAAGTTACCATGCTTTAATGCAGGGTTTTTAAAGTATAAGACAGTGGGCCTCCCCTTTGACACAACTTACCCAATGGCGCCCTAACATATTAATGACACATATCAACATATCAAAGGTTGGCTTGCTCGTCCTACAATTTCAGACCCACTGTTCCTCGTTAAAGCCAATATTTAAACACAATATGCTCCCACCAGTCCTGAGATCTCGCTCGCACACAATAACTGAAGCATATGCTGCAATGATGGCACTTTCGTCCTCCTCCACCTCAAAATCATGGTGATGTTTGGCGAACTTTGCATATCGCAGAGCTAGCATCAAGCATATTTCGCGCTCGTCCATCTGTGCAAGAGAATTTAACCCTTTAAACATGCACGATGATTCAGATAGTATGGCAAGTGTCACATGAATCGGATACAATTGAAAGAACGTGTAAACGGACGGTCAAAAAAATCGGATAAAGGTAACAAATCAGAATTGGGCATCAAAACCTGCAGTGTAAACGAGGCCTTATTTTCAGAATAACAATTTAACTTTTTTAATGTATTAATTTAAACTAATTAGGCTATAGTTTTTACCACTCGCCGCGCCTCCCCTGGCATGCTCTGGCGCCCCACACTTTGAAAACCCCTGCTTTAATGTAAAAAATTAAATACACATAATTTTTCACATACTGTACCTTATTGCAGCACCTCTATTCTCAGTCTGTCTGAAACGCACTGATTTCTACAAAGCCCCTCCCTCTGAACAGCTTAGAGTGCTCTGATTGGCCAAACACCTTAAGCGCGTGTCAGAAATATGACAATGACCCTTACAATGACCATGAGCTTCAGCTCCCAAGGCTTCTAAAGCATTTATAAACACAGTTAATAATAATAATGTCGGTTTTACCACATCAGTTCGAGCCCAAGTCTAATTCTGAAAATGCGGATGATCAAGCCGATCGATCGGAAACAACTTTGCAAGCACGACTCGAGCTGAACGTTTGACAGTGGTAAGCAGTCTTTGCAGCTGGCGTTACTCTCCCAGGTTCAGGAACATGTCCTCTGTCAGATGTGCTGTGCACAAGCCAACCTTTGGGTTGCACTGCTCAAGAACAGCTTTATAAATAAATCTTAACCTCTTTCCCTCAACAACATTACGATTCACTGAAGCCTCGTCTTCTTTCCTTCGGGCAGCATTATACTAATGTGTCACATTGTGACGTGGACGTTTGAGGAAGGTCTGGATCAGCGTTCTCTGGGTCAGACTATGACAGCTTTGTAACTTTGCTGATCATATACATGCACATACTCATAACTCATGTAGTTACCTTATTTTGCCTTAAAGTGCACATACTGTACTGTCAAATATAGTGCAACCATGATGTCTTTATTGTAAGGTTATTATGTCACAGCACTGATTGTTGTGTACTAATTTATTCTAATAAATACATGAGGTTCTTCAATGGTTCTTCTTATTAAGAACCATTTTTCACTACATAGGGTTCTTGAGTTTACTATATTTATCATTTAGATTTTTTTTAGATATTAAAAAGCACGACTACTGAGGTGGCTTTCTAAAGCGCTACAGAATAAAGTTCTTTTTGGAACTCTCGCATCAGGCTGTAGAACCCTATTTGGTTCTAATTATTTTTAAGAGTGTATGATACCCAAAAATGCTGTCTAGATAGCAAGCTCACTGTGGTTTTGGTTTTGAGATACAGCCATGATATCGTATGAGGAAGGCAACATTTTAATGGTAAGCCTTTCATGTAAGGTATAAAAGTTTATGCTAATTAGTCATTTAGCTAGTGCTTTTATCCACCGTGACTTACAGCATGTTGATTACAAGGACAGGCCCTCTGGAGAAACCTGGGGTTAAGTGCCTCGCACAAGGGCACAAAGGTAATAGCTCATAGAACAACCCTTCCAGGGTTCAAACCTACAGCCTACCCAGCCCAGATCTCGAAAGCAACAGTAGAAGCTTATTAAAATCCTGAGAATATTGAGGAGACATTTCAAGCAATGGTTTTAAAGGAGCCATAAGTCACACACACACAAAAAAAACGCGGGAAAAAATATTTTCAACCCTCATTCTGACCCTCTGTCTGAAATGATCAGTTTTTAACGCGTGGCTCCTTTAAGGCTTGTCAGTAAATTGTTATGATTGGCTAACGTCATTGCATAGGAAACAGAATCGACGCCCACTCGCTGTTGCACGCAAGTGATTTGAAAACATTATCTATATAAAATCATCATTTACATACAAAGCATTGTGAAATCCTTTAACTACGGTTTGTGATGAAGCTGCTGTCAGATCCAATACAGTTGCTGCTTCATCTGTCAATCAAAGTTTCTTTGAACTCTCCATTACTCTGTGCCTCGTTCACAAAGCAAAATGCTCCGAACAAACATATAATCCTCCGACACGATCCAAGACGACTTTAAAGTAAACCATCCACTTGTTTCTGACGCTGGGATCCTTCTGAAGTCTGTACAGAAACACAAACGAGATGTTTAAACTGGACGTTCCTTCACTCTTCTATTTGTCATTGTTGTCGGCGGACTCAAGCGTGTATACGTCAGAAACTGAACACAAGTCAAGTCAAGTCATCTTCATTTATATAGAGCTTTTAACAATGTAGATTGTTTCAAAGCTGCTTTACAGAGATAAACGTATAATTTAAGATAACAGATTGTTTTGGCTTTATAGCGGTTCTTGAATAATGTTATTTTCCAGCTAAAATTAGTTTTGATTGATTCACTTCCGTCGAAAGGATAATGGATAAAGGATAAAACACACATCTGTATACCGTATCAGTGTAGACAGCGTCAGTGATTATAATGGCTTCTGTTTGCTTTTGACGTGACACACACATCCACTGTAAGCAAATGCCAGCTGTTAAGCGACTGAACGCCAGTGGGCGGAGCCTATGATGTGATGATGTAAAACTATTGGTCGATGTCTTGCTCAGGAGGCAGGCATATGCAAATCTATTTGCCCATGAGACATCACAGCTTGATTAAATAAATGCTTTGTTTATGAAGCGGATGTTTTAAGCTATGAAACTTGCAGGATGTTTTAATGGTATAAACAGCTCTTATGTGTCAAAAGATCAAGGCAAATGTGATTTCTCATGTCGTGACCCCTTTAAGGTATAATACACCGCAGCAGTTTCTATAGGTTGTTTGCAGTGATTTATGTTGGAGGGAGACTGACAGGTTTAAACCCCAGCTGACGAATGCACTCCGCTCACCCGACGCGTTATAATATCTCAATAAACACCTGGCTCAGACTCACGTCACACCTGTGCTCTTCCACGCTTAGACAGCAAGTCGTCGGGAGACCAATGCACCTGCCGAACACCCCTCCATAGCGGGAATCACGTGGGATTAGTGTGCGGCGTCACCGGAGAGTTCAGATGCACGTTTGTGAGGAATATTCGCAGATTAGTGGAGTTTAAACCCTTTATTGCTGTGATTTCTTTTAAGAGCAAACCGTTTAAAAAAAAGAAATTAAATTATACAGGCACGGACCATGCGGCAGCCTTTTTTCATAATCACTTTGCAATTGTGATGTTAAAATCCACGAGGAATATCATAGGAAGTGCCTAAATCTTTAATTGTCTTTTAAAAGTGTGAATTAATCTAAACTGCAAAAATAAGCATACATAATTAGTTTTTGATATTAGCAAGGAGAACCAATTTTGCCTTAAACTGCCTCGAGCTCATGCACGTCAAGACTAAACTTTTCCAGTGAAACATCAGTGCATGTTATACACACTAATCTGATGTAATGTGGTTTTATGTGAACACCAGCACTAGGCCATACCACAATTTTCATAAACACACCACATTAAATTGTTTAAATTCAATAAGCATATGCCTCTAAATGCGGCACCGCCACTGGGACCGGGCTGTTGATCAATATTATTGCACACTTCCCACTCTATCAATTTAGTGTCTGCTAAGGGTTCATTATCCACTCTAATACTGAGGCTTAAATTAAAGAGGAAAAAGAGGAATATATTAACAGTCCCTTTACCCAACGGTATTTATTAATTTCACACAACAGCACACATTCAGTAACTCACCTCACTGAATTGCCATGCAGATGAGAGAACTACTTCTAATATGGAAAATAAAAACTCTATTTTCCATCAGAAGGATTGGCAGAAAGCCATCTAAATAGGTCAACATGCATATTACACCAATTTTTAACCACAAATTTGTCATTTGCTAGAATTAAATGCCTCAACAAAAACTTCAAATGACTCTATTACAAGTACATAATGTCAGTTAGGGATAACCCGTTGCACGCTTTCACTAGATTTGAAACAATGCGACTTCTGAGTGCTAATGGCTGTTTGGCTTAAAGCTGAGCTTCAGTCTTAATGAGGACTGATCCGAACTCCAGCAGTCGTTTGGATGCTCTTTGTAATTATGCAAATGAAGGTGCATGTTTGATGAGGCTCAGTGCAGAACTCAGTGTCTGTGACTGTGATCCAGGCAGGTGTTTCATCCTTCAGTTCAATCACACCACAAACACACACCGAGGAGGATTACAGTCAAAACCATGATGAGGGATCATTACACTGTGTCATTTATTCAAAGGTTGTAGTGCAAAATTATTTAGTATCAGTGGCACTTTGCTCTGTTTTATTGATGTGAAATATGCACAGAGATGTTGAATATTGCAGCACTGTCATTGTGAAAATAGTGACAGCCTATGTAATGTTTCATTCTCAAGGCTCTGTATGCTTTAATAATTAAGACAGTACAATAGGTGTGCATGTTAATTACTAATAAAGTCATCCTAAACAGAAAAGAATAGTCTAGTTTATCTTCTTTCATCTATTAAGAATATGCTTGTTTTAACCCAATTTTGAGTCAAATATGGATAAACCCAAACGCTGGGTTAAAAACTTGTATGTAGTTGTAAAAATGTAACCCAACGGCTGGGTTTGTCCATATTTGACCCAAAGTTGGGTTGAAACAACCCAGCAGTTTTTAGAGTGTGTGGACTGGGTTTTCCAAAAACATTGCATTCAGACACCCATGTTGATAATTGTTAACAAAAATTAACAAAATTTTCGCTATTTCTATTTTCGACATTTAAAATCACAAATTCGAAAAATCGAATGTGATTTTCACACCGAAGACAAATTTCACTATTTTCCGAAACTGTCATAATCATTCATTCATGCTACACGTGTCGTTTATAGATTTAAAAAAAAAAAAAAGCATGATTTAAGATCTAATCTCAAATACAGATCAAAGGTTGGATGACGAGATTCAATGCATTATTTCAAATTATGAAGAACAAATTTGTTGCTGAAAATCCCATATTGACTGACGATTACTCTCAACATTTGGAGGAATATCTGAATGTTACACAGAACACCTGCTGTAGATTCACTTCACGCAACCCTGAAGATTTATAATCCTACCTGTGATGTTTATTATAAGATGAACATGCATAAAGTCATGAGGTTATGGCATCAAGCTCGTGGAAGAGAGGCAGTATTGGGCATTACGGGCCGTATCGATCGTCCTGTGTATAAAAAAAACTCAACTCAAAGGACAATTCGCTCTGCAGATTCTGTTCTGTCGTCATTCAAACTGCAGATATGAAGAAATAATATGTGATCCGTATTGATTTTTCAAAGGTGCTTTGCTCGTATTTTGAATTGCGCATTGCATTGTTGTTGCGTATTAGAATTGAAGGAAATGTCCATAAACTTGTCAGATAACGGTAACCTTTTCTGTTTTCTGAAACAGTTTTTTCAGTCTAACAGAGACGCAGATGCAGCATGATAACCCGGAGTGTCCTGATCATGGTATTCATGAAAAGATGAAATTAGGTGTAGCATAAATCTGTAGCTTCGGGCCAAATCAGCACCCCTGCATTACACCACATGAACTCTTTCTATCCGAGAGATGCGGCGGGCATGATGAAACTTCAGGAGACGGTGGAGGATTCTGGGAAGAGCTTCTCAAAACATACTTAATACAGATCAGGGTTGGGGAAGATACTCGGATTGTGGTTTGTCAGGCTAAAGGCTACTTATAATTTGAAGCAGCTAAAAAACTGTAATAGAAAATAACTGATAATTACATTGAAGCCATTTAAAGTCGCCATGAAATCAAAATGGAAAATTCTTGTTTTTTTATGGAATATCACAGTATTTATTATAAATGATGTATCTGAACACATCAGTATTTTTTTTTAAATTCATGTTCCTCATAATCTTGAATCAGAATATCTTCCTCTCTCTCTATCAGCTCATCTCTTCTCTGAGGACGAGGACGAGGGCGGGCAACGACCTGTCAATCACATGAGATCCACCAATAGGAAACCACAACCATCCAATCAATTCCACACGGACAAAATCAAGCCCCGCCCACATTTGTTCTTGTTGTTCTTTGTAAAGCCTATAACTCTGATATACGTCACAACAGGGAAGAAAAGACTATCACAATTTCCGTTTCATGCTGACTTTAAGGGGTCAATATAAATATAATTAATATGATTTATTGCTTATGATTTTGATTAATCCCAGTAAATAAATGTTTTTGTTCTCATTCACCAAAAATGACAACTAATAAAAGTTGCATAATAAGAAAAAAACTGAATAGTTTTACAACTCACTGTAAATTACAAAGACATAATAGTAGCATTTTACTACATTTTTTCTCTACAAAAATACCTCAACATTATTTTGGGGTTCTCTGTTTTTTTTAGTTTTTTTTATATATAACTTCCCAAGAACAACTTTTCCATTTATTATGTTTATAAGATATAAAAACAGCAGTCTAATCTTTCTTCTTGCTACTGTATGTTGTTACTCACTGGGAATACTAACTTATTATTGGGAAAGGTACATTTCCCACAATTCTCACTATTAACTACGACTTTTTGCCTCAATAAACTCCTAATTACTGCGTATTAATAGTCAGTAAGGTAGTTGTTAAGTTTATGCATTTTGATCTAGAATATGATCATACAGAATAAGGCATTAATTTCTGCATTAAAATAAATGCTGCTAATAAACAGCCAATATCATAGTAATTTGCATGCTAATAAGTTAATAGTAAGAATTTGACCCTAAACTAAAGTGTTAGCATTTTTATTAAACGCGCTGAGCTACATAAACATAGGTAAGCGATTAGTGTCGCTAAAGTTTCTCCACAACACAGGATCTGATCCTGAATCCCGTTTAGCGTACGTGAGCGCGCACGTGGCTCTGTGACCAGCTAGAGTGCGGGAATGAAGTGCATGGATTGGTAGTGATTATGAACTAGACTGGGATAAGCCCTG
The DNA here is from genome assembly GCA_033366665.1 of Phoxinus dragarum. NCBI lineage: Eukaryota > Metazoa > Chordata > Actinopteri > Cypriniformes > Leuciscidae > Phoxinus > Phoxinus dragarum. The sequence goes on along the minus strand of JARPMJ010004839.1, from coordinate 22,146 downwards.
TTGTTATTATGCAGATTAGGCTTGCGATGCAGCATATTGTACAGATGCAGGGCAGCAGCTGCTGGTGCAGATGGTTGTTGTACGGCTCCATCAGCACACAGCTATTGTCTCCACTCCGATTGTTCTGAGACCAGAGAGGAGGGCTTCCCAACAACCCAAATGCAGTGAATTACGAAAGAGAAACGGAGAGCAGACAGCAAATTTATACACACGAGGCCGTGGGGACAGACACGCAGTCATCTACACACACGCCAACATGGTGGCGCCAGTCAACTATACCACACGGAGACGCCGTGCAATGCAGTAATGCACACACATATGCCCAACCGCTGCTGTTGTTGTTTTGTGCTGTTTAATCGGTGATGGAGAAAGGAAATGTTTGATTTGATGAGTGTTGCGTTTACAATGCAGGCCTTGATCTTGCAGATGAATGTAAGTGTTATAACAAGCACCTTTTCTCTCTCGTTTACAGATGTGGTGTTTTTGTCACGCAGGCCTCAGGTATAATTATTCCATGAATGAAATCCCTGATATTCCTCCTTTAATTTACACCTCCGCTTCTAATCAACTCTACAGTTTATTGGCTCGTGGATCACATTACTTAAAGGGATAGTAAAAAAAAATAAAAATAAAAAAAAGTTTTGTAACAGTATATTGGATCTGTGCATTAGCTCTTAAAGTGACAGTAGCCTAATAAACCTGCTGCAGTCTGTCATTAATGATAATCAAATAATAAATGACAGGAAAAATGTTTTTGACGCATACGTTACACGTCTCATCCTGACGTCATGTGTCTTTACGGGATCTTACCGGGATGTGTGTGAACGCACTCACAGATCCCGGAAAATCACTGGCAGTGTGAATCAACCAAAATTCACAAAATCCCGGGTCACATTATCCGTGTATTTTCCCGAATCTCTGTGTGAAAGGGGCTCAAATGTAATGTGTTTAGAAAGACTATCCAGTGTTATTTTACATTTGATTATAAAAAAAATTGTAGGCCATTACTTATCTGAATACCACTGTTAGTACATCTTCCTGAAAAACTTACCGGTAAATCTCCTTATTTAATTCGTATTTTCATTCTGTTGTATTTTCTGTCCTTTTAGTTTTTAATGGAACATGTACTTGTTCCAAGTTTGAAGTGACATGAGGGTGAGAATGATAACAGAATTACATTTTTTGGTGAACGGTCCCTTTATATTGACATCTGGAGGAAAATTCACTTTTTCACAAATTTATATAGTATATAGCTTTGGGCTTAACAATTCACTAATATTCACTAATATATACCCCCATTCTTCTCCAGTTGACTGATTGCTGTACATTTAGAAACGTTAACATTTTTGAATAACACGTTTGAAATGTTATGTTTGAATATGTAAATTAGGTGTTAATTTAATTTAATGAGGTGCTAATTAATGATGCACACATTTGCATACATTTCCAGAACAGAAATCTGAACATTGGATAAAGCCAGGTTCACAATTCTTGTTCTTGAGTCAACGGATTTTACAGTTTTTTTTTTTTTTTTTTTCATATCTCTTTTTATCACTTGAAAAGATAAAAAGGGGGGATTGGATTCACAATGCTTTTAGTTATAAATTCAGGCAAATGAAATATGAACAAACTACTCTATACAAAAACCTCCAGAATATATAATTCTCTGTTTTGGGCCAAAAGAACCAAGAGTGCTGAACTACAAGTGTGAACACAGATTTCTGACTCAGTACAGGAGAAAAAACACATTTTAAGAAATCAGCCTTTAAAGATATAAATTGTAATTCAAATGCACAGAGATAATTGCAACAATTGTTGCTTAGCATTCATAAAGTATACATGTACACATGCAGATATCTGAGATGGTTTGAGTTTGAATAGGCCTATTCACAATGCAAACAAAAATTTTAACCATCCTAAAAATCATCAAGTGTTGCCCAAAGTCTAACAGAAACTATAAGTAAGTGCCCTAATGAAAAAAACCCTACAAAATGTATTTCAAATACATTTATTCTATACTAAGTATAGTACAAATCTATAAACATCTTAACAGTACTTCTTTTTTGCACAATGCACATTTCTTAATATTTAGCCTAAAATGCATTTTAATATCACTACTACTAAGGACAGTATGATCACTGCATAATATCAGCCATTAAATGCAAGATATGTAAAGTGTACTTGCAATAGGTCCACTTTAGCACAACCAAATACTCTTATGTATATATTTAGTTGGACCTCAGCACTATTTCTGGATTATTAAAGTACATTAAGTACAACATTAGTTGTTCCAATTTAGCAAACTTTAAGTATATCAATTTAGTATAATTACAAAATGATTTATTGTACTAAAGTACAATTGCATGATATTTATATCAAGTACATAAATATGTAAATGTATTTGTAGTATACTTGGCATAAAAAGTGTATTTATTTTCCACTAGGGTGGATCATGCCTGTTTAGTTTTTTCTTCAGCTTTTATGACAAGGCAAGCCGTCCATGTAAAGGTATGCATGTTTCATTTCGGCCCACTAAAGCTCTCTCCTTCTTTGCATCGGACGTGCCAGACACAGCAAAGTCGACTCTAAAAACGAGTAGGCATGCAAACCCTACACCAGCTCAGCTGACCTTTCACCCCACCAGATCACCCTAGACAAACTACAGCTTTCTGTTCTTCACACTGACCTAAACCTGGAACGTCCTTCATAAACGAGATGTGTCAGGGTGATTCGGGCAGCACAGAGAGAGGGCTGGTAGATATGCAGATCTGTGTTGTCAGCTTTGCCCTCCAGGGGAACCGTGGCTTGTCCGTTCGATGGAGCAGCTCTCCCCCGCTGGGCTGATCCCAGATCAGGCCGCTACAAACACCAGGACCTCCTGGCCCTGTTCAGACATGACACACCACCTCCACACACTACACGCTCCGTGTGCTGGGAAGGAGGTCACACACAAACATGAACGAGTGTGTGTGTGCGCGTGCGCTTAAGTCGTAGTGGCAGTTAAACACAGTGTAATGGTCAGAGAGGGTGATAGTGATCTGATACTACAGGCCGATACCTCTGACAGGAATCATGACCTCTGACTCTGCTACAGCGAAAGGACGCCCTACCTCTTTTCATCCTGTCTTTTTATTAAGATTAATTAGAATGTGTAGAGGCCGAGTTCGTTGAACAGGAAAGGAAGGTAGAAAGAGAGAGAGAGGAAAGAATAATCAAATAACAGTTTAGCAATAGATTCTGAAATATGCACAAACTAAACACAAATTTGGTTGTGAAATACTAGTTTTATTATTGATCATGCACGCACTCTTCTGAGCAGCTGATCGGGTCTCTTAAAGCTGGCTGCTTTAGCCAATATATCTGTTTGTAACCTATTCATTTCCGTAAACTATTATTTTTATTATTATTTTTACAAAATCTATGGCGAAACTTGTTTTTTTCTATGACTAAGACAGGATGATGACAAGACGACACTAACGCCATTAAGCGATAACTGTGACTTTATCAACATGCAATATCGTTGACCAAAAAAGCCTAAACCTAAAAATAAACCTATTTATTTCCGTCCTGAACTGCCTCATATTTTCCTTTTGCCCCTCTCCTTCCCCAGCACCACCTGCCTACATCTGCTAGGGTCAACTCGTATCCGATTCCCTGTATTTATGTGCATGTTTCGGCAGTAGCCTTCACTCATGCCAGCAGCAGCGTAGCCGATCTAGTCCGACAAGACAACGCCTGTACTAGTGTTACTTTAGTTAACGAAATCTACGACGAACCATATTCGTTGACCAGATGATGACAAGAAGACACTAACGTCATTAAACGATATCCGTGACTTTATCAACATGCAATATCGATGCAATATCAACATGCAATACATACAATATCGATACTAAAATGTAGTTTAAAAAATAAAAACTTTGTTTTTGTTGAATAAAAGAGGAGACAAAACATTACAGACTGTTTTTATCAAGCCGGTACGAGCTTTCATGCGTACGGTTGCCAGATTAAAAAAATTCAAATCCCCCAATCATTGCTTTTCTGTTAAAAGAACACATTTTCTACTTTTTACTAGCCTGGGTTTCCCCATGCTGCCTTGTGCCCAGCGCGATTTTATTCACGCTGTTAGGCTAAGCCTGGATTCCATGAACTAGATTTTCGCCTCAGCGAGGGGACCAATCACAGAACGGGGAGGGAGCAGCAAGACAGTGACGACGTCTATGCGACACACTGAAGCAGTTTGTTTATATCAAACTGTGCACTGCAGATTTACCTTTTACCCTCATGTTTGTATTGCACAAACGGCAATAGTCGCTGAACGCCATTGTGTACACATAAATCTACGACCCATCGTCTTCTTCCTTGTCGAATTTCTGTCGCTCTACATACATCATCTGGTATAATTGAAACGATTGGCTATGAGCTACGTACAGGCGCATTTGATAGACATTCGTAGCGCCCAATAAACGGCTCTGGCCATTCGTAAACCACGCCTCAAATACGAGAAAATTAACATGTGGTTCCCAGACCACGTCTCAATGAGACGAGGTCTGACGTTAGCCAGGCTAACCTTTTACTGCAATCTGCCAACCATGTGCAATACACTGCTAAAGAAGCAAAGGATGATCTGAAAACACACACAAATGTATAAGCTGCAGTTTAGAGATCTCCATTTGAGATTTTCTACTTAAATGAAAGTGTTAATCAGTTAGTTTGACCTTCAATGGCTTGCGCTGTTTACTGCGACTAAATCTGCGATCATACCTTCTCAGTGATGAACTGTAATAAATCCAAACACAGATCTCGACTATTTGTGATTGTGGTTGCTGACTAAATGCACCTGCTTTGTATAAATGCACTTGTTTTAATAGAAAAACATTAATGTAACCTGGAATTATTGGATTACTAGGAATTTCACTGTTTTGATTTTTGAGAGAAGTTTCTTGTTTTACCAGCAGGCCTATATGATAAATAGCCTATAATAAAAGAGGAAACTAGATGAGGTCAAATAAACCCTGGACTGATATTCTCTTGATTCGTGCTTGTAGGTGAAAGTGCAATAATAAAAATACATTTATATTTATTGTAATTGATTATAGTAAAATAATCGGGATTATCAATTTATCTAGACAAAACTTGACTAAACATAGTTGACTAAATATGATACAAACTAAAAAGTGCATCTGACACAGAATAAAACTACATTTAAAAATAGAAGACAGAATTAACACTATGTACATTCTGTGTAAATTCTATTCTGAGAGTTGTCATGAGCGTTGAAATTAATAAATGCAGATGCTAGGGCATTCTTGGAGGTTGCTGTGCAAGTTAATTGGATTTTGGTATGTTTTATTGTCCACTATGTGAAAATCATGCATGATGGCTTAGAAAAATAATAACACAACTCTTCTCAATGAGATGCATGATGTGAAGCATCCTTCCTTCAGGGATACAAAAAGGAAAAAGAAAAAGCGATGCCTTCCTGAGCAACCGCCACTATTAAGGATCAGAAATGTTGTTCTACAGCGTTAAAAAGAAAAGAGGCTGAGAATTTTTTTCTCATAAAAAAAATTCTGATTAACAAATGTTTCCTCTTCATATTTCCTATTTTGAGAATGTATTGATGCAAATCTTTCAAATCTTGTGCTTAGTTTGAGGCGCATTGTATTCAAAGCCCCGAAATACTCTTAAACTGGATCACACGCATATCAAGGTAATTTATTTCCACTTTATTCTGTGGATAGATTCATAAAGTATATTTGGCAACAGTGCTTTCCATTTCAAAGTAAATTCAACTCAACTTCTCCCTGACATAATAAAGTACAAAGTTTTGTTCTATTTTCCATTGCAACCTTCCACTGTCCCAAATTATAAAAGAACAAAGTAGATGGGTTCAGCAAACAAGGCATATTCTCACTACACACTATCCTCCACCACTTTAGACCCAAAAGCATGGAAGTGCATCCAACTCTATTCGCAGGACACTCACATAAAACGATATAGGAAATATCAACTGCCTGATATTTCTGATATTTCCTCTATCGTCATAAAATACAAACTATTACCACCACAACCACACTCACGTGACACGATACAGCAAATCTCAACAGCTTGATTGATTATATTGGCGTAAAATCTAAACTTTATTATCGCCCAGCTCTAATCTCCTAAATGTGACTATAAGGCATGAAGATATTATGAAGTTATAAACATTACCGTCATGATTTTCTGTGAAGCTGCTTTGAAACGTTATGTTATTAAACTGACTTGACTTGCATCTGTGATAAGGTATAAAGAGTAGTTTATAAAAGATATAAGAAATCCAGTGTTTTAAAATGTGCATATATATATATTATTACATATACTGAATGTGTTCAAGATACATTCTTAGAAAAAAATGGGGTTCTATTTAGAACACAAGGGTTCTTAACTCAATTTTATGCCAAAAAGTTTATATAAAAGGAGAAATTACCAAAAAGATGACATAATACTTTCATGTTCTACAGGTTATTGCATTTTTGTCCTAGTGATAAAGTATGACTAATTGATCAAATTTAATTAAACATAAAAAATTATTTGAATTAATTAATTCAAACTAAATACATAAAACGATGGGAAAAGATTATATGACATAAACCTTGGACGTTCTATACAGAACCCTTTCTTCTAAGAGTTTATTATTTTGGGTTAAACGCAATATTGTCGTTCCATCAAAAACACTTCAGATCCCCCTTAACAGACCAGCATGCTCCAGTGTTAGCGTCCTGCTAGTGTGTGTGTGTGTGTGTGTGTGTGTGTGTGTGTGTGTGGAGGAGCAGGTTTCCCACAGCTGGGCCGCTCTATCAGCTCTTTAAAGGCTCTCCTCTGGGACCTACCACTCCTCCTAGACTCTGACATGTACACCGCTTGTCATATGGTCCAATTTGGTCAATACGGTCACACTGCTGCTGCGTTACAATAGATTAACCAGACGCTCAGAAAACAGGACAATATTTGGGTTTGTGAGCAAAATGTTGATATGCATGTGGAAGCGCACTGGATAATGCGGTCACGGGCCCTCTGTGGTTTACAAGCCTAACAATAAATACATACGGCACTTTTGCTGGTATTGAAGAACTCCGCTAGGCGATATCGGACTCCTTTATTTATCCACCGCTGACACTGAACGCAGAGTTTAATAGCGCATAATCCAGCTCTGGTGATTAATTACACAAAAAGAGGGCAGGAGTGTTTAGTCAGCAGAGGCTCTACAGAAAAGCCTGTCAATTAATATGTCATTTACACCCCATTCAGCCTCCAAATGCATGTTTAAATTTGATTAAAGCCTGTCTGTTTAAGTGCTAGGCGGTGAAACGGGTGAAAAGGATTAGTGTTTGCCGCACAAAGCCAGTCCCCGAAGTGCTCTTTGACTCCTGCGCTGTGGCGGGTACAGCCGGGGCCGATCTGATTGGAGGGCCCAGAGGGGAGGGCCCCCCCGGTCACCAGGGCATTGTTAGCGCCGTCAAAATGGCCTAAGAAGAATGGCTGATTATGCAGCTACAACCAGCGCTGCTAACAGGGAGCGGATTTGAATTTCTAACACAGCAGATGTTTGCTGGGCTCCTCCGTGGACTGGGCGTACACTGTTATGCTAATTTCCGCAGCGTTTCCCTTCAACCCGGCCTGGAGTCACCAGAGCAAATGCACAGATCCCTCTGTCAAACTCATAATTGGCCATTATTGATATTAATTAACATTTTTTGCACCCCATCCCTGTTTCTTGACCCGGTATCTGTTTGTAAATCTAGTTATCGTGGGCCATTAGAGGCGTCGAAATCCGAGGGACCCCATGCTAGTCACAAGCCATTTATCAGAAAAGAACACAGGCCAATTAGTGCGGCGCGGAGACAGTCGTCTTGATTCGGCGCTGACTACTTTTTGATCACCATTATAAATTGCTAATAGGGCGCCGAGAGTGGCGCGAGTCTGTGAAACGCCAGAGACGAGACCGGCCCATCAGACGCTGTTTACTACGAAGCCCGGTGATGTCACAGCACATCGTGCTCCGCGGCAAGTCAATCAAACTAATGAGGCCCACAGCATCCCACCTAAGGTTACGCTTCTCTCCGACAAAACAATACTGTGAAAACTCCTAAATCGCAATTGATATTGAATAGTCCGACCCATTATTCTCCAATAAGGGCCGACACTTAAAGTTTTTATCGCCACAGATCAAGAGATCATAATAGGAGCATATTGACAGATATTTTTCTTGCAAAGCTCCGAGGGACCGGCTGCAGCAGGAAAATATATCAGAAGCCTATCATCAGTGCTGGGATCTCCGGTGTAAAATCGATAGTGAAGCATAGAGGGCTGGAGTTTTCACCGCTCCTCTCCGTCATTTAAAGAGAGTGCGCCGGCCCCCGGGGACTTAGTAACTTAGCAACCATGCCGTTTCTGCGATTAAGTATACAGTACCGTAATGCCATTGTTGTTTCCGCAGCCTTTTGTTGCAAATATTGATGCGAGAAGGGTGCAGATGAAACGGTTCGAGGATCAGCTCTTAGCCTAGTTTACCTGTGTTCTCCTGAAGCCAGCTCTACTCGAAGACCATCAGTCCATCGGTGAAGTGGCAAGCAGTCGTCCTCTACAGTGATTATACGCATTACCTGCGCGACAGTACCACACAGCTAATGAGCTGAGAAGAGCATCCTTGATCTCTATAAACAGCAGCCGCACTGATTTGTATATTATGGCTGCACAATCATGATGCCATGATTAACTAATTGAGGCCAAAATGTAACCAACCACTGAAAACACCTGACCCTCCACAAAACAATTCGGACGGGACTAGTTTAACATGGAGAGGTGGGGTAAAGTAATCATTACCAGAGCTTCCAAGTGATTTTAGTCCCGTCCCGTCCGAATCCAAAAAGATTTACTTGACAAGCATTGTCTGTCATTTTTGTTTCACTAGATGTTGCGCAGATCACTCAATGGTGTAAAGATCCTGACATATTAGCAACATTTCAGCAAAAGGCAAAAACATGTCAATAGCGTTGTGATGTAGGAAGCACAGCTCGCACTTTCAAATGAAGCCGCTTTCTGTTGGTCAACACAGAAAGTTTGCGTGACCAACTTGAATATGAGCGAAATCTGCATGGGAAACTTTTTCCCTCTTTAAGCTAAACTCCCGAAAACACAGATTCAAATGAGCACAAAAAAACTTAAAAAAATGAGCTGAGAAATGAACATATTTGATCACACCTTAATACCCAATATACACGGCAAGCTAGAGATTCAGCAACAGGAAAATTGCATTAAACATAAATATTAATAGGTCATAATCAGGGCTCAACATTAACACATGCCAAATGCGTGTGTATTTCAGCGGTGGCGTGTAACGCAGACACTCCTAACAGCCACTTTGGCACATTGAATTTTATATAGAATATATACTTTTGAAAAGGCATCTGAAATCATAAACTAAGTGCAATATAGTGTTGTCAAAAAAAACGCTTTCATTTTACGCAGAATAGACACAAAAAACCAGCTGCTCTTTCTCTCTCTCATCTCTCAGACAGCGAGTGCCACACACACCCGCCTCCACTCACTCACTCGTTTCATTTGCTTGAATTTCAGCGTGGGAGTCTTGCGCATAATTGTACTCATTTCCTCAGATAAGTGTGCGCACATAAAGCAGTCTCTCAGTACTTAAAAAATAAGTTATTTTTCGTTGCTTATTGCTCTTAAACAGTCAAATATACACAAAATAATGTCAAAATGCCGGTCTTGGCAAGTATTCACGTAAACACAATCAGTTATGTTTTAAGTGAATGTAAACAGTTGAGAAAGAAAACGCATGTATGTGGATCCGTGCGTCAGGTCTTAAAGTGACAGCAGCCTAATAATCCTGCGGCCACATTAGAGATAATATTAACAATATCTATATTGCAGTTTTTCTTCATGGTATCAATGTCAAAATTGTGGCCAAAACCACTAGACACCGCGGCTGCTGAGCAAAAAAGTGAATGTCAAGCACTGGTCGTAATCATGCAGTCCTAATGTCAACAGACGAAGAATTCATCAGCGTCCGACTGTAGACTTTCAGAAGGTAAGATCCATAATGTTCTACATCAAATATTAGTTTTAAGAACTGAAATACTCAGGACTAGTTTAATTTCTACTAAGGTTAGAGAACCCCAGATGAACGTGGTTCTGCTAAGTCTCATTTGTGGCGTTCAGCCCGGTCTCAGCAGAACGGCGCGGCGCGGTTGCGACTCCCCGTGTGTCTGGCCCAGCGTACTGGAACTCCTCGACTGTGATTGTGTTTCTCTGCGAGACTTCTCCCGCGAGACTCTCTCGCAGAGCCCAATTACAACTTTCATCATCAATCATCAGCGTTATTTATTCAGCAAAATGAATTTCTAATTAATAACTGATGAGCATTATGGCCTTGAAGACTGTAAAGCTATTAATTATGCCGGGCCATAGGGAATAAGCCTGTAAAGCAGTACCTGGCGGATCTTCTGTGCCATTAGTGTTACAGTAGCGAATGTTTACCTCCTCCAGGACTACAGTATTTAGCCTGTGCCCATTGAAGGATTATTGAGCTAATTAGATGACTGTGACTGGCATATGTTTCCTCTTCAGTCGGAGCACCACTATAATAATGAACTATAACTGCGGGACAATGGCTTCCTCAGCCTCCGATTTCTCAAACGCCAAACTGCCAGGCCCAAGGGAGATGTTTAGCCCACAATAAAAGAGGATGTTTTAGACTTCCATTGTGTCTTTTGAGCGGTTAGCTCATTTTTACAGTGAAGATGGCTCTTTGTGCTGCCACATTAGGTGTCAAGGCCACAAGTGATGGGAGTGTAGTGTTTTTACTAGGCGCTGGTTACCTGAGCACCGGCCTTGTGGATAACAGATCGTATAAGAGGTGAAATGAGCGCAGCATTGAGGAGTTGTGTTGTGGTCTCAGTTCATCAGCTCCCTCCTCACCCAGAGCAGCGGTCCATGCCCAGCTCAGCAGTAATGATGACTTACAGACTGCTTTCAGACACCCCGGCATTTCTGTCTGGGAAGAAAATACAAAGGTGAACCTAAAAACAAAACATTATGAGCTGCATGTAAGCATTCCTCAAACCAAGTAATACAGAGCAGATGCGAAATACACTAAACAGTTTGAGTATTTTGTAGTACTAAGAAAAAAATGGTTATTTTAAAGTCCCTTACAGCTCATCTTTGATGACAAAAATGCCATATTTAAACGTTTTTTAGTTTCGTAGCTTGAATGTAAGTCGACACTCTTGCCTCATTTAGTATACGCGGTTCTATGAATATGCAAATGAGCCCCGCCTCCACTCACTCACTCAGCTCAGAGATCATGGCCATCACACGTTGATCTGATTGGTAGTTTGTGACGTCAGAAACACCAGCGATTTCAAACCGTGTTTTTGAGACTGCCTTTGGCTCACTGCCGTTTTAAGCAGAAAATACTCAGCAATGCTGTCGACTTATGAATTTACACATGGTTTGTCTTAAAGCATATTAAAAACACCACATAGACATATAAACAACATTAAAAGCTGGATTTTTACCACAGGGGGACTTTAAGAACTGTTCACTGAAAGGTTCTTTGGGGAACCAAAAAGTATTCTTCTACAGCGTCACTGCAAAAATAAACACATTTTTTATTTTATTTTTAAGAGTGTAGTTTGGTCATAGAAGAAAATTCGGTCATCATTCTTCACCCTCGTGTTGTTCTACATCTGTGTGACTGACTTTATAATAATAATAATTCATTACATTTTAGCGCTTTTCTTCTTTCTTTAGCACTTTCTTCTGTTGAGCACAAAAAGAGTGATTTGAAAGAATTGTCCATGCTGCTCTTTCCCGGAAAACGAAAATGCAACACAAAAGCACAATAAAAAAAATCCATCCTCATTTATAAAGAAGTGCATAGAATGATCCTAAATTTGTATGTACGACAATTTCCAAAATGTTCCTACGAACGATTTATAAAATGTCCATACGGAAAAAAAATTGTTTTTCCTAAATGCATCTCAGTTTATAAATTGCAGTTCATCTGAAAATCAAACACAATGTGAACAAGGAAGCGCATAACCTCCACCTACAGACCACCCACAAATATCACTTTATGTTTTAGAAGCAATCACCATCATCATAAGTGAAAGTATAATTTTTTCCAGGAAATAATATAGGCCTACAGTATAATTAATGAATTTCAATGGTATAATTGTCATGTAGTTGTTCATTTGCATTTTCACTGCATATAGTGATTGATTGTCTATGTATCTTTAAATTTTTATACAAAATTTTGGCTTATTTAATTAATAATATATTTGCATGCAAAAAAATAAAATTTCACACCAGTTTTTATAAATCTTGATCTATTCCTCATTTTCAACGTTGAATGAAATCAATGGATTTTAGGATCAAATTCGATCGTACGTGCATTTTATAAATGAGGCGCTAAGCCTTCTGAAGCCATGCAAAAGATCTTTGTATGAAGAACAGACTGAAGTTTTTGTTACAAGACGCTGAAAATCTCATTTGAACATAAACTTGGAGCGAGGTTATATTGGTTAATCGATTTTTGTGTTATGAGAAATTCAAAAAGCCATACTTTTGGCTTTTCATGATGATTTTCAGTTTTGGCTGAACTATTCCTTGCTTCACCTTTTGAAGTTTTTTTTTTTTTTTAAAGAGTAAAATTGTATATATATCTGTGTTGTGTGGCAGGAGAACATCCTATGCCTTAACCAGTCGGTCAGTGCTGACTTGAGCAGGAACCTGATGGATATGCAATCACATTACTCTCAGCGTGTAAAGAATGCTACAGAACGCTTATGTACGCTGAATATTAAGGTGAATATGTAGATGAGAGTCCTAATTGAAAGCAGTGGATCAATACTACCGCCCACAGCAGTGAACACACACTCTTCTTTCCCCTCAATCATGTGTCAGTCATTCATCTCTGGGTTAACCTCACGCCAACCTAAAAATTAAGAGAGATTATCGTCTGCGCAGTGCATCTCGGCATCCAGAAGAGAGAGATGAACAACACAAGAGATGTCAAACTTTTGATGAAGAGCCATGAACAGATGTAATTCCTACATTTAGGAAATGAAAACCAGTCAAGCAGTCCTTCAATTTAGTCATTGTTACAATTCAGCACAATTTCTGCACGTTTGTGTCAAATTGTTTTTTGTTTTTTTTGCATATGTTCATCTCATCTTGTGCAGATCTACTGCGCTACAAACGGAGATGGATGGAGTCATGCATGGAGGTTTTAGGCATCTAGAACAAATACGATAAATGTACATGAGTCTCATGCTGAATCGCAGCTCAGAGATGTGATTTGCTCTCTTGGTTTGAGCTGGATGTGTTTTATTCACCACCATCACAGGCTGTGTGTTTATGTGTGTGAGAGAGACCCAAGTCCCGTAATAGATTCTTACCTACATCACTGTCTTCACTGAAGAAGACGGTCTAGAATATATTTGTGTGTTTATAGAAACCGCAGTGTAAGGAATACTGAACAGGACGAATGCTATTCTCGCTTCAGTCCAGGTTTGGTAAACAACGGAAAACTTTTAAAGAAATACAAACGTTAAACTCCTGTAAATGCTAATCTTGCACAGACTAGCAGCAGTTTTAATAGCATCGAAGAATATGCTATTGCTATTAATACTTTAAGAAAACTGATGCTCGCAAATTGAAGTGTCCAGATAAACAAGATGAGGGTTTGTTTCTTATCCTGTGCAGGTCATAAGCAATGAGAAAGGTGTGGATTGTGTGGGACAAAATAGATAGACATACGATGTATAAAAGCAGTTTTGTTTGCCAGTCCATGTAAAATTACGGATTACTAATATTAAATATTATAAATATTAATATTTATTAATATATTATTATTATTATTAGATTATTTAACCAATTAAATATCACATTATTATTTCATTACTATTATTATATTACATACATATATATAAAGTGCAATGTGCATGTTCCTAACCATGACATAGTTTGGAAACAAAATTGATGGGAAGAAAATGTCTATAGGTGATATTAATTAAATATTAATAAATACTTTTTACAGCCTTCTCTAAGTTCACTAAGACAAAAAAAATCGACAGTAGTCATTTGTAGAAGGTAGAAGTTATAATTTGATTTTATAGTTTTATGAGCGGGAAAGAGAAACTTCAAAATGACTAACGTTACAACAGTAAAACTGAATAGTGAGCAGGGCTTGACTCTTATGTATGTGATATAATAATACAGTAAAATAACTTGACGACCAACGTTATATAGGCTACTGTATACAACAGGATGTTTTATCAAAGCAATTATATTAATTATTTTTCATTATTATTCGCTTACCTGCTGTGGCAGTAGTAGGCCAACCATGGTGATATCGATGGTAATGGCTAGATAGATAGTCATTTGATGTGCCATTGTAGGCTACTGAACGATTTTTGATACTCTTTTAGTAATAAACTGTTGTTTTCCCTGCAGAGTCGATAGCACTAGCTGCACGTGCTGCTGAACCGCCTTCGTCGTCGCTCGAAAACCGACAGGATTTCATTTGCAGGTTTGGTTTCAGTTGATTGTAGATGAATTCACTTCCAGAGATCTATCGTGAGTAAAAGTATGTAAGGTTTTCGTTTGACTGAGTGAGACATCTTTCGATTGACTGTGATTGAATTGTACGAATTATTCAGGTTTAATCGCCAACCAATTCAGACCGTTTGCCGTTTTCCTATCGATAAGAACCGACTCAAAAGAGTGATTCATTTGAAAACTCGTAAATCGAACCTCCCAGGAACACGTTGTGGTTATTGTAGAAGTCCTTATTTATTCACACGTGAACAACTTTATGCATTAAAGATAAAAAATAAAAAATAATGCATTTATGTAACCATCTATATCGTCATTTACAAATTATGCAAAGAAATTTGCATTTAAAATACAATAATATAATTTTTAAATTTAAAAATACATTTTCGTATTATCATATGAAAGCCCCTTTAACCAATAATTTATTTTTATTTTTATTATGTATATATATTTGTGCCCTGTTCTTGACATTTTTGGCAACAATGAAGGAAGTGAATGGGACATGTTAGATTAGGAAGTACCGGAAGCTACATATAAATTCAATGTTTTAATTTTTTGGGAGGGGGAAAATCATTGTCCAAATGTGTTTTCTAATGTTTTTCGTAATTTTTAATGTACATTTTGTAAAATCAATAACCCAAAGACCAAAAAAAAAAATCTGTGTGTTGTGCATAAATCACAAATCCTTTCAGGGAATACTTGAATACTGGCAGGCAGTAAAAGCCCTTTTGCCTGTGTTTAAGGTTGATGTTAGTACGTTTTTGAAGACAGAGAGGAAAAGCAGCACATTTTCCAGAAAGTTCTGATGATAGTCACGGCAGTGCATCAGAAAATAAGGTCATAGTAAGAAAAGAAAGAGCTGAAGATCAAGGAGGATAGAAGCAGATGTAGAATATAAGTCATATATTGTTGTGGAAGTCAGGCATTTTGGTATATTATCCTAGTTTGGAAGATGTGATCTATACTACAACCAGAGGGTCAGGAAAGATGCCACTGCATATTGGCCTCACTACACTGACAAGCAAATGCTCCAAAAATGAGGTCAGAGAGGTCAAAACCGAGTTACGTGTGGAAACTAAGTGTGGGGCTGCACTGGAAAAGAAGAGGCTTGTTGATTTTCATTAAATGCTACAATCATTGCTTTGGAAATCCAAGAGAGAAACAATGCTTTTAGAAACACTAAGACCTTTTCACTACTTTTCAGATATTGAAAATGCATTTGAATGTAGGCTATGTGTGTGAAGTTTAGACAATTTGCTAAAAATAACTGAACCTAATAGGGCAAAGTCCGTTTTAAAATGACAGCACCCTAAAAAAAAAAAGAGTAAAGGTCAGATGTAGAAAACTAATTTTGGAAAATGATTAAGCCCTATATGTAAAATATTAAGACATTTGTGATTTCATAATTAGTTCCATGGCTTAAGAACCTTGTTTTAAAGATCTCAAGGATGTTTTGTGAGATCTATCATCTGATGACATTTTTGTTCCCATCAATCCAAACTAGGCGTAATGCACTTATATACATATATATTGCACACTTATATTACACGTCTGATGCTTTGCATTTCTGCTATTCAAAATATTGTGATTGATTCATGGATTGTTTGTCTTTTCTTCTTCTTTAAAAAAAAAAAAAAATGTTATTCAACCTCCATCCATTTAAGTGAAATAATCTATGGCAGCAATCTAGCAACAGACATTTTGTAAAATCTATCTGCAATCATTTTCGATGAAGCCCCGGCCGTTTGTCTTGGGAGAGGAGAGGAGTAAAGGATAATTGTCTGTAGTCCAGTAAAAGCCACCACACTTGAGTGAGCTTACAGCCGGCAGATCCCAGGGCCTGGGGAAGATAGAGCAGTTAATGTTCCCTTTTATTTTAGAGGATGTGTCACTTGTATCTCAGATTTATACCATGATGCAGCAATTTCGTCCAAACAGATGGATAATAGTGTCAACGAGAGGAGGAAGGAGAAGACGGCGTTTCTTTTATCGAGTTTAGCGCGGATTGTTTGGAGGAGACGATCCAGGCCGCCGTTCTCTCTTTCCCTCTTAATCTCCCTAATCTCAGCGGCATTAAGCTTGATCATTTTTGTTTGAAGGAGCAGAACGTGGCGGTAATGGCGTCCTAATAGCCAGCGCTGGGGACACAAATCCACCGGCCCTGTTTTCTGCCGTGCCTCCATAAGCACCTCTGATTTATTGCTCTCTTTATGACAGAGAGGAAAATGATGTGCTGCAGGTATATATCAGCGCAGAAAAGGAAATTGAACGCAGATATCTTCTTGTCAGATGGTTAATGCTCTTCCCCCTGTCACATTCGATAGCACCAATTTGGAGAATCCTGCAGAGGTAAAAAGAAGACAATTAACAATGACAGAGTGGTAATGGATGAGCCCATAAAACGAGTCTGCGGGCTGCAGGATGCTTCGTATGATTTCCACATGAGATAGAGCCACGGGTACATGCTACAGCTACGCCGGCGCTAACGCCAGCCCCCCTTTTAGCCCCCGCCGGCCTGAAAACAGGCCGTATATCGCTGGTGAAAGGGTCATGGGATGCTCAAGACACTGTATTGCGAAAGCTATGTAATTACCATAATTATCGAGCACTTGTGGGAATCAGTGGGCTTGGTAAGTCTGTTTGCCGTTACATCGATTTCCAATGGCGTATCACCTAAAACATCAACTCACCGTAAATCCGTGTGTCAGATGTTATGGGATGGATCTAGTATGAGGGCTAAATTATATGAAGGTCAGGCAGTATTTTAACTCCCACTCGGAGGCTGCAAGGACTGCAAACTGCCCCATCATTTTAGTTCCTCTTCTTAAATGGGGGTGTTCGAATGCTCTGCGATCTCGTGTCGTTTTTGAACAGCAAAACACCTTCTGTAAGCAGTGGTCAATGCTAGCAAAATATGCAACACTATTTAATTCCTTAGTAATTAGTATTTGAGGATAACATTTAAAGGCAGGGTAGGCGATTTGTTCCAGAAACATTCTTTGTTATGCTGGTTGAAAGTCTCTTCACATCCTGATAGCAATCACTAAGTTAAGAGGTCTAAATGTATTTATATTGTCTCTGCAAGGCGTAGGACCATAAAATGTTCATCCAATCATTGCATTTGGCCTGAATTGTCTATTCCAGCTACATTGTTTTTCCAATGTAAACATGCGCTAGATGAACGTCTTGGACCGTTGCACTCCCGTCTTTTCCAGAATCTCGCGTATGATGCAGCAAACGCGGTGCTCAAGTTAAAATAAGTTAAAAAAAAGGTTTTATTGTTTCTAGACCTTGCGTTTTTTTTCGGTCCATGACCAGACCGTTTTTCTGTGTGAACTGTGTCATACAGACGTCAGTCACCGAACAGCAGCTACAGTTTCCCCTGAACCAAAACCACCAGCTTATGCTGCGTTCACCATAACTACTGTAATCTGGAAGAGATGGAAACCTGTGACGTTAAACAGAGCGGTTCGTGACTCAAATTTATGCATTTTAATGGCAACACTATTAGCGCCGAAATGAATCAGCAGTCAGGTGGTACAAGAGCTCTTTAAGTTATCGGTGTTCATTATTTTTGTAATGTTATGTGCTCTGGGACATGAGGAAGTTTAACGCCGTCTCTCGTCTCGTGATGCTTTGCAGACTCTGCTGTACGTGTTCATGTGTTTTGAAGAAGGCGTGGCTTTGGAGACGTTCTGAAGGGAGGGAGAGGGAGATACGCTTTCAAAGCTAGCTCGCTTTTGCTAGCCTTTCAAAAAAAAAAAAAAAAATACCCTACCTTTAAGGTAATTTCTTGCATTTAGAAAAATGAGTTTTACATGTGTATTGCAAAGAAAATATTTTGTTTCTTTTTCTTAGTCAAGTCTGAAAGTACTTTCTCACAATTCGGGGGCCAAATTTGAGAATTGGTTACACTTTATTTGGTAATACTTTATTTTAGTTCCCTTGTTACATGTGTTACATGTAGTTACTATTAATAGCAGTAAATCATGCATTATTGCAACTAATCTGAAACCAAACCCTCCTCCTAACCCTATAGTAAGAACATGCAAGTAATTAATTAATTATCATTACTCAGAACTTAAATGTATAATTGCACCATAACACAGACATCTTAAAATAAAGTGTAACCCTATATTTTTAGGGTGATGTACATTGTACTTAATTATAGAGTAATATTAACTACATGTACTTAGAGTTACGGTTAGGGTTAGTGTTAGTTACTTGTAATTTACGGTAACACTTTATTTTCAAATTTACTGTTATAGTAAGTACTAGTAACGTGTAACTACTGTACGTAAGTGTTACCTTTGAAGTTTCCATTGAAAACCCCACATTGGTCAGGACACTGAACGAAAAGGTCAAGCTACTTTTACATGTGAGTCGACAGTGTCAGTCATCTCTAAATATATGATGGTAAGTTAGAAGTGACCGTGGAAGATTGTCAGAGTTAAAGTATAAAAAATGTGCCCTTTCAGAGGTGAAAAACACCGAAGAACACGCGAGCGATGATAGGCCTGGCATTTCTCTGCACCACCATGCCTCTAAAAACGTTTTAGAAGAGTCTCCATTTGAGCTACAGCGAGGTTTAATGACTTTTCTGCTCCAGAGAAGCTTATTGTTCCTGTCGAACAGTTTACGGCAGGCTCCAGTGCGCCGCGGATGGAGGGGGAAATGTGTTTTGTGATTTAAATGGTAATTCCGTTCAAATCAACATATTTTTGGCACCTCGTGACCTTTTCGAGAAATGAATTCACGCCACTCAACTTTGTCTTGTGGCATTTAAGAATCACAGAGCCAAAAGCTAATTGCCAGAATTCAAGCGCTCATGGAGCGTCTCGTTTTTCGGGCCATGGCGCCGCATTGTTTAATTTGATTTTAATGTGTCCCTCAAGCCGACGGTGGGATGATGACTTTGATAATGATACAGTTGTCATCATCCCACGGTGAACTCTAATACCGGGACATGTTAATTGCTTTTGTGACATTCAACTCATTATAGTCCGTAGGCTATCATTCCTCGTGCCCTCCTTATAAGGAAACGGCGAGGGTCTAAATTGCAAGCCACACTTTATTTTACAGTGTCCCTTCATATGTTAGTAATACGAGAAATTTATGCATAATTACATGCAATTAACCCTCAACCAAAACTTAACACTACCCTAACCCTATCACTCTAAAAAATGCTGGGTTGTTTTAACCCAATTTTGGGTCAAATATGGACAAACCCAGCCAATTTTTAAATTACATTTTTAACCCAACGTTTAGGTTTGTCGATATTTGACCCAAAATTGGGTTAAAACAACCTAGCATTTTTTAGAGTAGGCCTAATTATTTTTATTCAGTTCTTAAATATATAATTACACTGTAACACTGACACCTTAAAATAAAGTAACCGTTTTTTTTTCCAATCACAATGCACTCATTCACGCTTCAGGAATATAACAAGTCATCTTTTAAGAGGATTTTGAAGCGCTCACCCCAAAGGCCAGTAAATGGAAAAGTGACATGGCTCGTGCTCTTGTCTATTTAACTTATTCAGTTCTTCTGTTATATATATTCTGCCTGGAACAGCGAGGTTATTTTCCTCCAGGGTTCACAAGGCCAAGCTCTTTCATTTCAACAGAAAATTGTTTCTTAGGATTTCAATCTTTGGCTGCTCGATATGACAAAACACAATATCAAGAACACTTATGTTTCTTATCTGCCATATTTTCATGGAATAAATAAAAGATCAGTGTAAATCTGAGTCGAGAGACGTGCGAGGTGAATCGGAGAGGGTTGTAGGCCTACTCCGAGAATCCATAGATGCCGGTGTGGCCCGACAGGACCGGGTCGGGATCACCTCCGCTCGGCAAACCACCGGCTCGTTTGTCATCCGTGAAAATCAATTAGTAGGTCGCTGATAGCGGAGAGCAGATGAAATCTCCTTCCTGTGTGGACAAAAACTGGCTGAAAATATGCATCCTTCACTATCTTTTCTCTCCACCTAGCCTATGGATTCTCTATAGCCTAACTCATTTAATCGGGATAAAAATAACCCAACGAGTAACCCAACTATGGGTGGTATAGCACCTTCCCAACTGTGGGTTATTTTAACCCAATGCATTGGGTTATTACTGGAAATTACGATTTAAAAAATAACGGTAACCCAATCTTTTTTTGGAAAATTGGGTTGTGTTAAAAAAAATAACCCAACATAATGACATGTGTAACCCAACGGTGGGGTTAAAAAAGAACCCAATTTGTTATACCTTATAGAACCAGCAGGCCTCTGATGAAAAGAGAGTGGGGACTGTCTTGGAAATCTTTGGTTGCTGTTGTTCTACGTCCCCTCTTAATTTCACACAACATCCTGTTGTATTTTTCTTAACCGAACAGATGTATCAAGCGTGGGAGAGATGGTGAGAAAAAATTAGTTTGAAGTACTGGAAATGTGAATCTTTCTTGCGGCGAGTATCAAGATGGATATATATCTAATCACTCCATCTGCCTGAGAGAAGTCCTCAATAAAAATAAAAAAAACGATTGTGCCGCAAACATGAAGAAGCGTCTGAGCGCGCGGCTCGCAAACTCTTAAATGGATGGGAATTCAAAACACACAAAATGATTTTACTGACAGTGCACCACCATAGATGTCAAAGAAAATAAATGTCATCTTTCTCAGCATGATGTAGTGAGGAGTTTGACTCTGAAATGAAACGGGGGGGTGTGTGGGCTACTGAGCGCACACCTCACGAGTAATTCACCAACACTTGATCTACATCATATTTGCTGGGAAAGGTTCAAATGTCCTATTGACGGGTTATTTTTTGTGTGCTGTCAGAGGTCAGTGTATGGGAATCAGGTGCCACTGTCCTGCTGACAGTGATGCATTGCTGCGCTCAGGGGGTCACGTATCTGTAAACATGCATTATAAAATCCCAAAGACAAATGCGAGAGACTGACCCGAGAGAGAGAGGCAGAGAGGGAACGAGTGTGTGTGTGTGTGTGTGTCAAGGGGGCAGAGACAGCGCTGTTGTTGCAAATGAAGAGGGTCAAGTAATCAAGCTCAGTTGGGCTTGTGTGTCACTCCCATTATCTAATACTGTCTGAAATGATCAATGAGCTAAAATAAAATGATCACAAGCTAAAATAGGCTCCCTAATGAAAATGGACTGTGTTTTAACACATTCTTCTCGATGTGTCTCCGTGTCAGACTGGAAAAGGCTATTTCAGCCGAGCGCGCACAGATGCTCTCTCACGCGCACTTGAGCAGGGTCACTTAACCATTCAAGTGGCAGATCCACTGACCGGCAATCTCTCCACACAAATAACACCAGCTACAACCAATAACTACACATCTCGACCTGCGTAACCATGACCCCCTCACTCTCAAACACAGAATAATGGATATTAAACAAAAAAAAGGGGAAGAAACTGACATGTGTGTTATTCTGTTCATCAACAAAATAATAATTAGCATGCACCAATATTTCTGTCATAATCATTTGTTAGCAAACAATTCGTAACTTCAATGAG
>JARPMJ010004838.1:0-70351 GCA_033366665.1 Phoxinus dragarum | reverse complement strand
TGGCCCCAGAGGTCTGTAAGAGTTTTGAAAGAAATCGGACACTAGTTGGCGCTAACGAGTTTTAAGGCTCTGTAATCACGTGGTGTTACAAATATCGTCACAATATGCATATCATTTGATAGATCTCCTCATGGTGAACATATTTGCCTCAAGAACCAATGCTGTCAATCAAATCGTTCATTAAATATTCTCAATTATGTTAAAAACCTACTTTTGCGAACTAGTCCCTGGTTTTTTGCCCGATCGGAACCAGACCAGTCTAGGACAATTCTCTGGACTCTCTAGATCAATAATTATCGAAAAAAAGTTAAACTTTTGCATTTGGGTGGCTGTAACAGGGTCATTTTAAAAAATGGGCGTGGCAAATTACACTCAAAAGCCTATAAATCCTAAACAAAAACTCAAAACTTCACAGAAATTGGTAGGCATATGTGTCATAACATGCTGAAGAAGCACGCCGAGTTTCATGGAGATCGGACCATATGTGGCGCTATAACTGTTAAAAAGCTTTGAAAACCATGTATTCCCTATGGTGACTTGCCTGTATTGGCTGTAAATGGTATTTTCCATCTCTGTAATCACGTGGTGTTAAAAACATCCACATAATATGCATATATTTTGATAGATCTCCTCATACTGAACAACTTTGCCTCAAGAACCACTACTGTCAATAAAATTGTTCATTAAATATTTGCTATTATGTTAAAAAGCTACTTTTGCAAACTAGTCATATTGACATAAGTGGTTTAATACTGCCCCCTTCTGGTCACTTGGTCATACTACTCACTAATATTGTTCTATAATTCATATTTAGACTTTATAAAATCACTATTTTAACATTTACAATCACATTTTGACAAAATTCATCTATTGGAGTATTACTATTGACAATTGTATCACACTGAGAAATGGGAATTGTGGAAGTGAAAGTGAAAAAGAGGCCGCCATTTAGGCCACGCCCCCCGCAGTACAAATTCACTCATAACTCGAAAACGGAAAGTCGTTGCGCGCTCAAATTTTGATGGTAAGGTCCTCTCCAGGCTCTTAATCGAAATCTATTGTCGCGGAGCTCAGGAACGCCCCCCCGCGAATGTCGAATTCGCGAGACCTCCGAATTTGAACGGCTGTAACTCCCGAACCAGACCACCCCAATCCTTGTGGAATAGCTTGTTGGAAAGGGCCCGTCCCCGCCTAGCTTCGATTCGATTTTGGTGCAATTTGGCCCGGGCATTCCCGAGATATAAGCCAAAAAAGGATTGCATTTGAACGGGAATAACTCCCGGCCCCAATCGCCCACCAACACCAGGATGGTCTCATTACACAGGGCACCTCGAGCACTATCTAAGATCCGATTTTCAGATTTTTTCGCCTTCTCGTTCCCGAAATATAAGTGAAAAACCAAATTTCCATTCATTCATTCACTTCAACTGTAAGATAGAGGCTGCAATACCAGTGTCGTCCACTAGAGAGAGCAGCAGGATTATATTTGTAATCTTTTTATCAGCTTTCAGCATTGACTAACAAACAAATGCTTAAAGCTATATCTTTGTTATTTTGATGGACGTGTAATGTGTGTAAGCATGCATAATGGAGTTAACATGGAAAAACTGGTTTGGTTTAGTGCAAAATACTGGTAAAAATCAAGACTTGTAAAAGTACATATTAAAAGACTATTAATAAGTAGAATGTCCAGCAGAGGGCAGTAGAAGACCACTTATTGGCTCACTTTCATTTTACATGTATATATTTAGACACTAAAAAATCCCTTACATAACGATTAGCCTACTATTATAACACAATCATATTTTGTCAGAGTTTATCACTTCATTTGTTCTGATGCTTCACATTATTGCTAGCAACATGGTAAATCATGGTAAATAACGCTAGAAACATGGTAAATCACAGTAAATAGGGTAAATCATGCTAGAATGTGGTGTATCATGGTTAATCATCCTGTAACATGGTAAATCATCCTGTAACATGGTAAATCAAGGTAAACAAAGATAAATCATGGTAAACTATGGTAAATCACGCTAGAATCATATTAAATCAAACTAGAATGTGTTCAATTGTTGTAAATCATGCTAGAACAGGGTAAATCATGGTGAATCATACTAGAACTTGGTATATCATGGAAAACTATAGTAAATCATACTGGAACATGGTAAGTCATGGTAAATCATACTAGAACATAGTAAATCATTATAAATCATCCTAGAACATGGTAAATCATGGTAAACTTTGATAAATCATGGTAAACTATGGTAAATCATGCTAAATGTATGGTAAATTGTAAATCATGGTAAATGGACTTTTCTATCTATGATGTCAGTGGTTAAAAGCTTGCTAAATACAACTTAATGTCTTAAATGCTTTAATGTGCTCAAAGGCCTTAAAGGCTTGAACACCGATAAATGCTGCTTGCAGCTTTAATTAATATTCATTTTGCAGGACGAAAATAACATTATGCCACAGTGATGAGCCTACAGGTTACAAGCTTCACATATTAGAAAAATACAATAATAAAAAAACAACATATTTTTAATGGCTCGTCAAGGTTGTTTCAGATCAACACCTGCAAGTGACCACTAGGTGTCACCGTTGAGACGGGTGTCGGATTGATTCGAAGCCTCGACACAATATGGACCATTTGGTTCAACTGTTTCATTGCTTCACGAAGCCTCGATCTGCCCACCACTAGGAACAAGGCAAGAAATCCAAAAACCAGGAGACAAGAAAACCGGGAGAATGCTCAGAAATGCAGCGTGACACTAAAACAAGACTTTGCGGTGAGTGAATGAATAAACATGGTATAAATAGACTGAGACTAACAGGATGAGGTACAGGTGAATGTGATCAGTGATGATGAGTCCAGGGAGTGAGTATGGGAAATGTAGTTTGTGAGTGATAGTCTTATGTGGAGTGCCCTCTGGTGGCTCTCAAGGCTCTCACCGTTACAATATGGAATATATAAATGGCATATATGAAAACATGTGTGCACATATTTTGAATATATGTTATGTTCTGATATTATGTATATTAATTGCAAAATATTTTTGAATGAATGTATGATGTTAACTAAACAAATGTAAAAAACATGCTTTCATTAATTTCATACATATTTTTAAATATAGGTTATGGACGTGTACTTACACACATGACATGCCTAAGCCTTAAATGTGAAACGGTGCAGTTAGCAAAAAAGTAGTAATACAGTAAAACATTAACATTTTAATAAAACCGTTTTAATTTCAAAAAGAAAAATTGTTAAGCTGCGCAAAATTAGAAAACTACTGAACACTCAACACAACTATAATATACAAATTCAATATTACAACAAAACATAAAACAAGCCAAGAACAGGAAAATCCACCAACAGGTATATGATACAACCTGTACATTTTTTAAGTTTGAGTCTTTTTGAATGTCCGCAGCTCAGTGACCTTCTGATTAATAGCTACCCCTAGTTGGCCCCTGGTGGTTCCAGGACATTTCTGGATCACTGTATCTGTAAAAAAACGACAAAGAAAAGCATTTTAGTTTTGAGGACATCCACATTATAATCACTTAAAACACACTAAATTAACACAGTACATTGTTTGGTAGATAAACTTAATGTTACTGAAATGTTTGGCATTATTGAGAACCAGGTGTAAGTGTCATCACACTGATAAGCCGCGTTTCCACCGCGGGAACTTTCCCCAGGAACTAGGAGCTTTGGGGTGGTACTCGGTGTGTTTACACTGCAGGAACTAGGGTCTAAATGAAGTTCCGGGTAAATATTTCTCCCTCAGAAAGTCCCTGCTGGCGAGGTAGTACTTTTTCAAAGTTCAGGAACTTTCGGGGGTGGGACTTGTGCGCTGAACATGCTGATTGGTTGTGTTCACGCCGCATTTTGACTGGATGACTCCACGCAGCATTCTATTTTAAACCGGCATTTTAAAAAATCTATTGCGGTTCGTGGCTTCATGCGCGAGAGTTGTCCGTCTGCAAATATGGAATTAAATTTGTTTTTTTTAAACACAGCTGGACCGACGACGAGGTTACGTAAATTTGTGTAACAGAAAATTTTCTGCGCGTTCGTCCCAGCCATCTCACATTCAATGTCCGCAATACATCACAAACACAACTGCAGCACAGTTTTAATCTCCTCCATACTTATTATAAATGTGGCGCTCAAAACTGATTACTGTCCGCCGCAGACTGGGAGGAGCAGACGCGCGCGGTATTATAATCTTCCCGGTACTTTAGACCGCGGTGTAAACGCAGAAAGCAACCGGTCTGGGGCAAAAAAAGTTCCTGGGACAAATTGCTTCGGGTAATTTCGGTGAAACGCGGCTATACACCAAGATGAAACTGATAAATTTCTGATGGTTTTACTTTCACATTAGGTTTAAAGCTGAAGTCGGCAAGATTTTTTTGATCAAATTCACTGAAACCTACACTGCTCAGACAGAACAACATAAATCAGCCGGTATTAGAAAAAACCCTGCGCTTATACCTCCACCTGGAGCCTTTTATTTGTTTTGCAAAAATCCACCGCTCCCTGTTCTTCTGGTCCAGTCAGTGTAGGGGGGGGATGAGATATGACTGTCAATCACAGTTCGCGCACACGCCACAGATCCCCCCTCCCCCCTCGTGCACATTACAATATCACATGCACACGCCTGAAGTTCGCATGTGTGTTGGATTGTACGAAGTGTGATGGCGGAGGGAAAATCTACTAACAAGTTTCCAATTCCTCGGTTAACAACCAGAGCTAAGAGGTCTAAAACAACCAAAGAAAAGAAAATTATGCTTCGATGCTGAAGAGATGGGCACGTTCACAGAAAATCTGGTACACACGCACAGACGAGCTCACAAACTCGATGGGAGGGTGCAATCTGCCAGACTTGCTGACTGCAACTTTAACACAATTCAAGCCCAATTAACCAAGTAATATACATACTAGGGGTGGAACGATACACTGAAGCCACGGTTCGGTTCATACCTCGGTTCAGACATCACGGTTCGGTACGAGTTTGGTACAATGGAGGGAAAAGCAAAACAAAAATGCAGAAGGCAATTATTTTTATTGTGCATGTCTCAGTCTGTACCGTCATACAGTCTCTCCCCGAACTAGCTGTGACAGCCGGCCCTGAAGTGTGTAAAGTAAGATGTAAACAAAATAAGACAATCAGCTATAAAACTGAAAATACAGCATCTCTTATGTGGGGACGTACGAGCGCGAAGGTGCGCGCGGCAGAAATGTCGTCATTGCTGTGTGGGCGGTCGTATGTAACAGCGCGCGCGGATCCGCATCCGAAGATGCACGACTTCAAGCCGAATCTGGCCAAGCATGTCCATCTCACCGCACCAGCACCCAGTTCTTGCATCTAAATTAGTTGCTTACATTAAATGAGCCTACAATAGCAGATATAAGCCCTTTAAATAAAAATAAATAGCCATGTTTTATATAAAGGTTCACAAAACTAAATAAAAACGTTTAGAAATGATGCAAGATAACGTTAATTTAGTTGTAGGTTACGTTCTCATATCCATTTTTTTTTCTAATGTCACACGGAATAATTTGGTTTACTGCTTTGCATGATTCTTTTGTAGTGTGGTTTTGGTGTAGCCTACTAAAGTGTACTAAAATAAACATTCACGAGTGTACCTTACTTCTCACCGCTGATTCCTGATGGTTTAGAGGACAATTACATCCTAATTCAATTACAATTGAAACTGTCGTTTCAAAGAATAGTACACCGGCGAGCGCAAAGTATAAATGCCTCGTCCAGTTAAGGAGGCGCGCGCGCAGCGGAGGCTCGCAAACCTATAGACAGCACAAACCTAGCTTAAGGCAGGGCTACAGAATGTGTGTTTCTAACAGTAGTTCCGCAGTACATTAATTAATTTGCACGCGAGTTTTATTTATTTTTATACCGTGTATTCTCTGTGTAAATTCGTGCACCGAACCGTGATGCCCGTACCGATTCGGTTCAATACGAATACATGTACCGTTCCACCCCTTATACATACTCATTATTGCATCAATTTTTATTCTGTCCAATGGCTCCTTTGTTTCCCCAGGGTTTGCATTTTTGGACTTGCCACCTAAGAAAGAGCAACATAATAGAGATTAGAACGAAATCAGAAATAACTCTACTCCTATCTAACTACTCAACCATACATTACATTTTTCAGCCTGCTTCAGTAAAATGGGGATAATGTAAATAGTCAAACTCAAATTACTTATTTACATTTACATTGAAGTATGATGCTTTATGAGTGTACATATATCTTAGCCTGGGAAAACCCTGACGAACTTCCAACAAATTTAGATTTGCTCTGCAAGTCAGTCTGGCCAAGAGCCCATTCATTCTGTGCTACCACAGAAATGTGTCCAAATTTAAATCTTAACCGTTCTATTTCATCAGAAACGATCTGAAAAACAGGGCTTTAGGTGTAAAATACCAAACTTGTCCTATAACCAGGATACATATTTCTGTAAATATGCCAGAATTACTATAATAGAGCAGTTTTATTTTTTGACTTTGACCCTTTACCTAAAGACTTCAGACATAAAGTTCAATCCACATAATGACCAAAAAGTTATAATAATTATACAGACACTTGCACACACTATGACCAATTACATACCTCTGAGATTGCTCTTTAGAAGTGTCTCAATATCAAATACACCAAGGAGAAGCCTCCGTGCCATGGTAGTGGGGCTGTTTGCATGGCTAGCTGACCACAACACATTTTTTTGGTACATAACTCCTGAGCCCGGGTGAATTTCAAGCTGAGGGGAGAGGACAAACATGCATTAATACATATTACTTTATATAATTACAAAATAAAACATTGCTCTAACAAAAAGTTTTTAGGGGGCCTGATACAATTTAGCTTTGCATCACATACTTTCTATTAGTGGTGTAATGATGCATTGGTGCAACATGCAAAAAAATCAATACATTTATTGATTTAAGAGGCAATCTTTGTTCTAACATTCTACACATTTTTACGCAACGTCAGTTTATGCATTATCGTCAAAGCGTGCATTCTCGTTTAAAGAATGGCAACCAAAAGTTTAAAGGTCCAAATCAATGCAGTTATCATAGTCTCTACATGATCCCAGCTGAGGAATAAGTGTCTTATCTAGGCAAACCATCGGCCATATTATATATAAAAAAATATATATATACTTTTTAACCACAAATGCTCAACCACAAATGTTCTGCTTCTGCGTGACATATTACATCATCACTTCGCTTGTGACGTAGGTGGAAGTACCAACCCAGTCCCGAAAAACTCATTTCCAATGTGATGCCGTAATACGTGCAGAAGCAGAACACCGAAGTCGAGCATTTGTGGTTAAAAAGTATATAAATGTTTTATTTTATTTTATTAGAGAATTACAGATGGTTTGACCCTTATTCCTCGATTGGGATCGTGTAGAGCCTTTGAAAACCGCATTGATTTGGTCCTTCAACCCGTTGGTTGCATTTGAAGTCCATTATATGGAGAAAAATCCTGGAATGTTTTTCTCAAAAAACGTGATTTCTTTTCGATTGAAGAAAGAAAGACATGGGGGTGAGTAAATTATCAGGACATTTTTATCTGAAGTGAACGAATCGTTTAAGCGCTAGTTTGACAGGTTCGTCAACAGCCAATTAATGATCATTACGATAAAACTTGGCAGTGTCCAAAAAGGCCACTGTCCTGCAGTGTGACGACTTACAAGACGATTGTCAAATCAAGAACTAATAGAAGCACAGACCTCGATGACGCAATTTCAGCAACGACGACAACAACAGACCAGCACAGGGAACATGCAGGTGCTCCACACATGCCGCCTATTATTATTTTCAAAACAAAGGCTTCAGAATGTTGTGCTGTGCTAGCCGCCATTTTGTCCATGTATGCGATTCTTCTTTGCGTTTTATTGGTATTTGAATTGGTTTTTAATAAGTCTTTACTGCCGTACCTATAGCTGTTACTACAGCAGTGGTTTGGATAACAGCATACTCACAGTTTACCTGTATGCTGGAAGGTGATGCCAGTTGTTCCTGTGGGCTCTGCTCCTTCGCTTCAAGCCATTTCCCCAGCTTGCCATTGTACTAAGGAGTTTTGGCATTTCTAGGAAGCAAAACAGTTTAAAAAAAATTAGATTTTCAGTAGGGCAAACTTATATGCTTTGCTATGGGTGCCGGGGCTCACATCTAGCACCTTGCCTCCCACGACCTCCACGGGTCCCAGAAAACCTGGCCAGACGAGTTCCCTCAAATGATTGTCCGTGTCTGATGGAAGGGGACTCGGGGGAATTGACCGTCATGGCCTCCTCAGTCTGACGGACCCATAGTGCAAACGCAAAACACTGAAAAATGTGTACGGAATACCCGTACTGCTGGATCTTGACATGTTGACGGAGTCCTTCTGGCACGATACACACACGGGTAAAGGGTCAGATCCAAAAGCAGTGTTTATTGAGTAATCCGTACTCACAACTAGTCCAGGCAAGGGTAAAAAATCCAGTAAGGCATTTCAAAAACACAAAAACCCAACATGACCAGAGCAGAAACAAATAACGGCAGTGTTGTGACATAAAAAAAAACAAGGACTCCGTAAACAAACACTAGAACAGACAGGGTATATATACACAAACACTAACAAGGTGACGGGAGACAGCTGTGTGTAATGAAACAATGAGCGACAGAACAGGATGATGGGAAATGTAGTTAACACATGTAGGACACCGTGGGGGAAGAGGACCTCTAGTGGTTCCCCAGGGACACACAACCAGACACTGTGACCGTATGCACCACAATACCTAAGTATTGATGTCATGATGGGGGAGTGTTAAAAATATTAGCACACATTCTGACAGGGATTTAATATCCTGCAAGTTTACAATGTCATACATTTGAGATATTTTTACTTTACTTGAGTATTATTGTATTAGTTCTAGACTCTAAAGACAAATATTGTATTTTTTTCCCACTAAATGTGTCTGACAGCTGAAATCGTACTTTTTTAAGATATTATTCTCACATAACAGAAATTTAAAGATCTTAAAATTATGCACTGTAATAATCTGGATCTACTCATAGTTAGAAAATGCAACGCACACAATAAAGTATTAATAGTAACGTTAAATGTAGTAAAAAAAATCAAATAAAATAAAAACGTACAGTTAAACACGGTGAATATCTGCTCAATTATATGATCTGTACTAGCCTCGATCTGATCAGTATAGCTAATGCAGTTCAGCGATTATTTAAATTATGTATTCTCTATGCAATATCAATAAGTAAATTACAATAAAAGTTCAGAAATTAACTTACCTGCAACTTTATGCATCGTTGCCTCGTACAAAGGCCATCCACCTTAAGGTTTTTTCTTCAATCCACCTCTCCACTCAATTAAATACACAGAACTGTCATCAAGTTCATCTAAGAAATCGTTAAAATTGAATATTTTTACGTGTGATGTTGGAACAATGCTCCAACTTTCATTATCCGTTTCTTCTTTCCATTCGACAAGGGTGAACATTCTTCATCCGTTGGTCTATCCTGAATGCGCGTAATTTGGCGGTCTTTTGATTGCGTTTGAATTTTGGCACGCCTAATAATGATAGGCATTATTGGGGTGGAACGCATGCTAAATGCATGGCCTGAAATGCAGACTGAAAGTGTTTCTATTCGGTATTTTTTGGCCAAATCTTTACACTTTTCAATAATCAGCTAAGCATTAAGCATAGTATGTTCATTATGTAAGTCTTGGTTTAGGTCACAGTAATGTCAAATAACGAAAAATAATAGCCTAATAATATTTGAACCCTACACAGTTATGAAATAAGTAATTTGATGAAAATTATTTAAAGTTAGGTTAGATTTTTTTTCATTGCATATATTTATACAACAAAATTCTATGGAAGCAATCTAATGTTAACATAACAGTATTACATAACAAATACTTTAAAATGCATTACATTACAATAGATTAAAAAGCATTATTGCACAGACTGTTATTTCATAAACCCTGTGTTTACAGCATTATCTACATACATGTAATATATTTATATTATGTGTGTGTTTGTGCATATACGTGTATGTGTGTACATGTGTATGAGGGAAGCTGGATTGATAGAAGTAGGCTATAGCTATGGCTTCTGCAGCCTGTCCACAGCTCTGGGGGGAAAGCTGGTCCGTAACCTATTAGGCTGTGTTCCTGGGGTCTACCTGAGCGGAAGGTGCAAGGGGTTTCCAGGATGTGAGTGCTGGATGTTTGTGGCCCATGTGACGTCTGAATAGATGTCACGCAGATTTGACAGGGGTGCCGACAATACTTTCATCTTCATAATCCTCTGTATACGCCTTATTCAGCCTGCCGCCATTTTGAATCCAGAACGAGGCTGTGAGGGATAGAGCATTCGCAATGGCGTACTGTTGTGTACCGGATTGTCGGTCGTTCAGCCGTCAAAATAAAGAAAACACATCTTTTCACAAATTCCCACAGGACAAAGACCTTCGGAAAACATGGATTATTAAAATCAGACGTGACATTGGACCTCATTTTCAGGTAAGATTTAGTTACTGAATTGTTTATATAATATCAGTTCAGTATATTAGCCTGTTGGCTAATCACTCATTTCTGTTTTAATAAGCAAGTTTACCTTCAAGTAAACACTTAATACATTGCTAGTTGCTACAACATTGTATTTTACAACAACAAAGTGCAAATATCTCCTATTCGTATAGATTACAAAAAACACAAGAGTGTGTTCCAAACATTTTTCTCCGGAAAGTCTTTCAAGAACATTGACTGGGATCAGGAAGCTAAAAGACGGTTCAGTCCCGTCAGTGTTTACCTAGGCTCGACAATCGCGTGAAAGGACATCCATGCGATCGTAAGTAGATATATGTTTTACAAATGATATTATATAGAAACAGTTGTTTAATAATTTGCAAAAAGACTATTTAGCTACTATCGTTATTGCTGTTCATACCTTTTATGGGATTAAGATACACATTTTATCAAAACCATAAGTTAATGCAATATTTACAACAGCAGTTGTGGGCTTACAGTTAAAGCAGGGTTAAGTTCGTATTGCTGGTAAAAGTTATAATTTCTAATCAATGTGATAGCTTAGCCTATTGTGTACGTTACACATTGTCAGAGGTAAAATCTCATAATCATGTACAAGATGTTATTATTTTGTTAGGAATTAATCCTGCTTCTTTTTCTGTTCGGCTCTAGACAAGGAAAATGTAATTTAGAGGAAGAACCTGAGGAAGATGAAAGGTAGAGAAATAGAGAAAATGAGTGAATTGCTACTAAATGGTTTTAACATGTAAATTGCATTTCTTTGATCAGTTTTGTGTCAGTAAGCGTGGTATATAAGCAGTATATTTCAAATAAAACAATTAAGTTATGTATGTAATTTTGCTTTCCCCCCGGTTTCACAGACAAGGCTTAAACCTAGTCTCAGGCTAAAATGCATGTTTGAGCTGTTTTAGCTGAAACTATCTGTTAAAATATGTCAGTGCCATTGTTTTGTCTCAAGATACACAGCAGTAATGTTTTTTCTAAGGCACGTTTATAAAATATAGTTAAATGTCCTAATTTAACTACGGTTTAATTTAAACCCTGGCTGTGAAACCAGGCCATTATATTTACGGGTCTTAGTGTTAATGTTCTCTGGTCTGTTCTCTGCAGTTCTACTAATTGAACCAAGCAGCAATGAAGAATGGTGAGCACAAATTTATCCTAGAAAATGAATGTGCAGATAAATAAGACCTGGGTGTTATACTAGACCGCAACTTGTCTTTTGAAAATCATACTTCAAATGTCACAAGAACAGCCTTTTTCCACCTTAGAAACATTGCTAAGCTACGTAATATGCTATCAGTTTCTGATGAAGAAAAGTTAGTTCATGCATTCATGACCTCGAGACTAGATTACTGTAATGCTTTATTAGCTGGTTGTCCTGCATCCTCCGTAAACAAGCTACAGTTAGTCCAAAATGCAGCTGCTAGAGTTCTTACTAGGTCAAGAAAATATGATCATATAACACCAATTTTATCATCTCTACACTGGTTACCTATTAAGTTCCGTATCAATTACAAAGTATTGTTACTGACCTATAAAGCCCTAAATGGTTTAGCTCCTGTGTATTTAAGAGATCTTCTATCGCCATATAATCCATCGCGCTCTTTAAGATCGCTAAATTCGAGGCTTCTGGTCATACCTAGGATAACTAAGTCCACTAAAGGAGGGAGGGCGTTTTCACATCTAGCTCCTAAACTCTGGAATAGCCTTCCTGATATTGTCCGAGGTTCAGACTCGCTCTCCCAGTTTAAAACTAGATTAAAGACGCATCTCTTTAGCCAAGCATTCACATAATGCATCTCATACCTTTTATACTACAGTTAAATCAGATCAAATGCATTCATATTATGAACAGCAGCTACGCTAATTATTCCCCATCTGCCTTTTTTGTTGTTATCTCGGGACGCCTGTCCCTATAACTCAAATAGAGTTCGTCAGCTCCAGTTATGTATCCAGCCTCTAATGGAGACTTCAGATGCCCCAACGCCTGTGATGAGACGACTCGACGCCTGTGAAGAGACGACCCAACGTCGGCGATATGTTATGCCCTAAATTTTATGATTAACTAACTGTATTTTTGTATGTATATTTTTGAAATGCATTTTCTGTAAAGCTGCTTTGAAACTATATGTATTGTGAAAAGCGCTATACAAATAAACTTGAATTGAATTGAATTGAATTGAATAAATGCATCAAGTGAACAATAAACTGGACAAATATAGTGTAGATTATTAGATTTAACTTTCATCTCTCTCTCTCTCTCTCTCTCTCTCTCTCTCTCTCAAAACTATTTACAGTCATGCTTAGGGCTGTCACTTTTTGTTCGAAAATCGATTGCACAATCGATCGGACCAACCAACACAAGTTTCGAAAATGAAAATAGGGAATCGATTTTAACAGCTTTCAGGACGCAGAATGTGCGGCGCTGGCCGCTGGGTTCAGCGTTGCGCTTCAGATACAACACGATTTGCGCGATTGAACTTTGACCGCGGCGTGCGCACCACTTGGTCGACCCAGCAACAAAACGTCTCGCGCTATCTGTAGCCTATTGAATGGCTCAGCCATTGAACCGCACAGTCCAATGGCATAGATCTGACCAATTGTTGGTGTTTTGGAGGTAAAAACAAAACAGAATGTCTCACAAGCCATTGAAATGAATGGGTCTCATAGCGCCGCGAATGCCGTGCCCTGTCTGAAAGGCGCTTTCTCTCAGAGCGTGTCCAGCTCGTCACGATACACCCGCAGCGAACGCGCATCACACAGCAACTGCAGGTTCTGATAACCTGATGAACACACATAACAGCAAATTATAGCCTACTTCTGCATAAGGTGTCGCCAGTATTTAGAAAATTTCAAGCATAGGCTACAGATAGCTAACAGACTTGGGCTACAGGCTACGTAGGTGAAATTTGTTTGACATTTCTAATCGTGAAAACAGCCAAGTTAAAGCCTGCAGTAATGTTTTTCATTGATGTTATGGCAGTCCACTCTGCTTTTCGAGAACGTTACACTCCTGTTTGTAATTGTAAACGAAATTGCATGCCAATAAATCATCAGAAATATTGTGCATCTCAAGCGCCCTCTTTACGTTCGTCCTAATGCCTGTTACTTGTCCGTGGATTGGCCTATATTTGGCGTTGAAAATGGAAACGTCTTTAGACATGGAAAATCAATTTTACAATTGATTCAATGAACACTTATGTATCGAAAATCGAAAATGATTTTTTCACAAAAGTGACAGCCCTAGTCATGCTACAGAGATGCCTCATCCTGATCCCGACTACTCTGTGGAGTCAATGACTTCTGAGGAGCAACTTTTGGCGGCACGGGAGAAAATTTCTCGTTTATCTGCTGAAAATGAAATGTTCAAAAGCCAACAGTTTGGTATACAACATTTTCAGCACAATCAAAAACTCGTCCAGTTTTACACAGGATTCCCTGACTATGACACTTTGAAAACTGTTTTTGTTGGCTCTACAGCCCACAGCAGAGAGCATGGCCTCATGGGCTCAAGTGCAACGAATTGGTGCAACCAACCAACATGCACTGAGACTTGGATTCCAAGCACAACATCTCTCACTGTTTAATCAGTTTTTCATGTTTCTTTGCCGTATTAGACAGGGCCTTCTTGAACAAGACCTTGCTGTTCGTTTCAATGTTTCACAAAGTACAGTTAGTCGAACCTGTGTTACGTGGGCAAATTGTTTGTATTTCATGATGGGGAGTCTGCCAATATGGCCTTGTAGAGCTGCAGTTAATGAGCTAATGCCGTAACATTTTAAGTCTCTCTACCCCAAAACCAGAGTCATCTTAGACTGTACTGAAATTCGAGTCCAAACAGCCAGCTCAAAGGTACTGAACTCCGAAATGTATTCACACTACAAAGGCACAACAACACTCAAGTCACTGGTTGGAATTTCACCTGATGGAAGCATGACTTTTGTAAGCAGTCTTTACACTGGATGTATTTCTGATAAAGAGATAACCAAGTCATCTGGCATTCTAGATCTTCTGCAAGAGGGTGATGCAGTGATGGTGGACAAATGGTTTATTATCAAAGACCTACTGGATGAAATTCACGCCACACTAGTTATTCCACCTTTTCTTGGCCCAAGTGGGCAGTTTAACAATGAGGAACTTGCACGCCCTCAACATCGCTCGCTTGAGAATCCACATTTAACGGGCCATCCGACGAATTAAGGAATTTCACATTTTTGATCGGGTGTTTCCTCTGTCATTGGCTGGTTCTGTAAATCAGCTCTGGACAGTGTGTGCTATACTCACAAATTTTCATGGTCCATTGTTTTGAGTGAACATTTTAAGGCAGGGATGGGCAACTCCGGTCCTGGAGGGCCACTGCCCAGTAGAGTTTAGCTTCAGCCCTGATAAAAACTCACCTGCATGTATCTATCTAGTAATCCTGAAAACATTGATTGCCTTGTTCATGAATTAGGTGCACATAGGACAGTCACATGGATTATTTTTTTTTTCTTTCTTTCTTTTTTTACTAGACAAAAGTAAAGCCTATGTATATAAAAAAATATATGAATGTCCATCTCCTTTTAAATTTTCTTTAGTGCCATGCATTTTTTTTTTAGAATTCTTAAAGAGATAGTTCACCCAAAAATAAAAATTCTGTAATTTACTCACCCTCATGTTTTTCCAAACCTGTATGAGTTTCTTTCTTCTGCAGAACACAAAATAATACATTTTGAGAGTCCGTAGCCATTTTTAAGAAACTGCTGAAGACGTATCTTTTTCGGCAGCACTTGATCCAGTAATACTAACACTTTCTTCTCTATTCTAACTCTTAAAAAAAACTACTGCTAGTTTAATTGCTTCAATTGTTTCTTATTTGTAAGTCGTTTTAGATAAAAGCGTCTGCTAAATGAATAAATGTAAATGTAAATATTTTAAAGAATATGGGTAACCAAACAGTTGATGGACCCCATTGACTTCTTTTTTTTTTCTTACTATGGAAGTCAATGGGGACCATCAACTGTTTAGTTACCTATATTCTTCAAAATATTATCAACTTATTTTGTGTTCTGTAGAAGATAACTTATTTTGTGTTCTGTAGAAGAAAGAAACTCATACAGGTTTGGAACAACTCTAGGGTTAGTAAATTATGACAGAATTTTTATTTTTGGGTGAACTATCCCTGTAAGTTTACATAAAGAATACACATTTCAACTGAGTATGTTTACCTTTCATTTCTTTTTTTCCTTTGTAAAGACATTTCTCTATGAACATTTTTGCATTAAAGAATGATATAAAATCATATTAAAGAATATTACAATTGAAAATATAAATATTTTAAAACAATAAAAAACATTTCTGCATTTTACTTGACAGTTGCATTTATTTGATCACATTTACACTGTAAAGATTTAAGCATTTACACCTCTAAAGTAAAATATATATTTTTTAAATCACGAACATTTAAAAAAATATAATTCATAGCACAAAGTCGTTTTGATTCTGTTTACACTCTCTTGTTGCACAAAGCAGGTAAGAAACAGCTGAAAAAGAAAAAAATCAAGTTTACCCTTCATGTCCTCCCATTCATCTCTGTTGAAATAGATGCGTTCAATGAGGTTATCATTTTTACATTTGACAAAAAAAAAAAAAATCACACCATGTAAACCCACTAATCCCCATTTGTCCAACAACTTGATAGTAGTATTCATGGGTCTTTTTTAAAGTGTAGTTCCCTGCTGCACTTCTCAAATATGAGCGGTCTTTGAAACTGTCTTTGTTTGGGCATTTTATCTCAAGAAGTCCATGCACTGCTGTCAGGTCAACTACTTTCCTGTCAGGAGAGGCTCCTAGGTGTGGGGCATGATGATTAATAATTAAGCCACAAGGGAACACTTTGTTTCCAGTGAGTTTTTCATAATCTGCAGCCGCAACAGGTTCAAGTTGTATGCCTCTTTTCATTGCTTTTGTTTGAACTGTTTGTTTACCAGTCATGTTAGCAGCTAACTTTTCAAAGTCTTTAACTCTAGAACAGACTTGCTTGAAAGATGTTGATGTGATCCTCTCTGCACGTAGTTGATGCCAAGTGGTGCTGCTTTGGTCCCTGGTTCCACTTTCCAGGTGTAGTGATTCCTCTGGTGTAATTATCAAACCTCCATAGAAATCATGTTCTCTCTGGTTTAAAACAGTTGTGTATGAGATTGGTTGTGGAGGCAGAGGCAGTGAAGGGTGCTCTTCAAAGGACACTGTCTGCTGGGGTAACTGGTAAGTTAAAACAGACCCTAAAGGTAGCTCACCAAATGATGTTTTATAAACAAAGTTCGGGAGGAGCACGTTCAAATAATTGATCCAATTATCACATCATTCCAACCAGCTGTCAACAATCAGTAATCAACATTTCTATCCAATCAGCATGAGTGGAGACCTATATACATACTCATTTGACTCACCAACGTTCCTCGACAGTTTTTCAGCATCCCTCCACCACCCCCATCTCCTCACACTCGCCTGGTTACTTCCTAAACCAGCAATACGGGGGGAGTACTCTGGGTTCGGGGCCGAATACCAGAGCCCGGAGCCCTCTCCTCGGACAGCACGCCATATTATGCATACCATTTATTCCATCTGACTTATTTGTAAGTGTGAACTCGTGAAATGCTGTGGAGACCAGTTCTTTCTGTTGCTTTCCACCGGTTAATAATTTGAACATGTGGCTTCTGCTTCCTAATGCTTTTAGGTTTTCCCTCAGTTTATCTTCAAATTCACCACAGGACAATGGAAGAGGAACTGGGCTAAAAACATTTGGGAGAATTCCAGCACTCGTCCGGTTAACTCTTTGGGGATTTGCATTTGGTGGTTTTACTTTGGAAACTGATACTCTGCTGATTGACTTTGGCTTTAGTCCTAATGTTCTTGATGGGCACATGCCATGTTTGAGGCAAAGAGGTTTTACTTGTTCTGGGCGGTACAGATTTGTGCCCCATTTTTAGGTAGTGAGCCAGTGTGTACAGTAGTCCCAGTAGGTGGTTGCAGTGCCCCAATCCTGCTTTACAAGTGCAGTGGGTGTCTTGGATATATGGGCGGAAGACCGATCCACCTGACAACAGACGGAATCAACACTTCAAATAGAGGTGAACAGCTCTCACATGGGTGGCAGGAGACAGAGTCACAAGCTGAGCAGGGCTTTCACTGGAACAGACAGCATAAAAACTTCAAGCAGAGGTAAACAGTTCTCACGTGTGCTGCCGGGGACAGAGTCACAAGCTGAGCGGGGCTTTCACTGGGACAGACAGAATCAACACTTCAAGTAGAGGTGAACAGCTCTCACATAGATGACAGGAGACAGAGTCACAAGCTGTCACTGCTTTCACAAGGACAGTTTCACTGTACAAGGACTTCAAACAGAGAATACCAAACTCTCACGTGTAAGCCAGTTCTCACGTGGGTGTGCACACGGAGGCTTTCCTTCTGACATCCAACAGGTGACTACAATCGATCTTACTAGGCTCTTATGATGAACGGTAGACCAGCATGACACATGGGGAGTGCACGGCGATAAAAGATAAATATTCCACACACACACGACAGTCCAACTCCAAACATGCAACGTGATGGGAAACGTCAACTCCAGCACTACAAATCCACTCTTCAAGTGCAAAATAAGGCCAACACTCACCCAGAGGTCCCGATCTGAAGAGCCGTTGATCGATTGAGTTGGGACAGATGTTCTGAATAATTTCCTCACCACTACAAGCGGGCTTCACTTCGCTGTTTCCAATGGTCAAGGAGGAGGCAAGAGATCGACAAGGAATCAGTATATTTCACTCAGTGCGATGTATACAACGTGATCCGAGCACTCCAAACCAGTATCCAATTTAGTGTAGAAAACATGCGTTTATGAGATTCAATTTGTCAGTCACTCATCTCACTCTTTTCCAGTCCAGGCGACGAATTCCACTCTTCAAAAACTGCCCTCGGATCCCACAAGCAACACTCCTCTTCTTTCACGATGATCCTTCAGCTGCAACACTCAACAAACATTTCCCAACGGGAGAGAACCACACCAGATCGACGGGGGAAGACAAAGAAACAACAACACAACATGGAGAGAGAGCACCCAGCCTTCTCTTCCCCTTGTGTTTTATCCTCTCCAAACACTGGCGCCACCTCAATCAGACACTCAGAGTGAAGTCCCCACACCTGTTGCCAATCTGCCGTTTAGTTGTCATGACGACAGACACACACACAAGCCCGGGGACAGTGTTACACTAAAAGTAATCTGTAATTACATCTACAATTATACTGACCTTTCCCTTATCCCTTAAACCTATAATCATACCACCAAACCTGTCCATAACCTTACCTGTGTCCCAACTTAATAACAGCAAAAGTGTTTTGCAGTACAACATGAACACAATAAGTACATTGTACTTTACCTGACCATTTTAAATGCAATAGTAGTTAAAGACGCATAATATAAAGTGGAACCCCAAAGAATAACAATAAATGAGCAACAACATGCACTAAAACTGGTGTGAAGGATCACAAAAGACAAAAGATGATGGTTATTTTTAATTTATGTATATCAAAGTGTGTAAATAAAAAATGAAAAATAAATCATAAATGTTAATTGATGCATGAAATATTTTACCTTAAATGAAATGAGTTGTTGATGTGTGTCTGCTCACTCTTATGGTGTCTGTGTGTGTGTGTGTGTGTGTGTGTGTGTGTGTGTGTGTGTGTGTCTGTGTGTGTGTGTGTGTGTGTGTGTGTGTGTGTGTGTGTGTGTGTCTGTGTCTGTGTCTGTGTGTGTGTGTGTGTGTGTGTGTGTGTGTGTGTGTGTGTGTGTGAAGTACCACTGAGGAGGAGCTTGCTGCATATGAACTGGCTTTATACTTTATTATGTTGATGCCTTTCCTCCTAAAAGTCAAAGGGCTTTACATATAGATCAAAATTAAACGTTGATTAAATGATAGCAATTTGTTGAGATTAAACTAAATCTGTGCTGAAAAGCACCAGCAGATGTGTCGGTGTTCAAAACACACAAAATAATCATATTGTTGGGCACTCATTTATCATTACAAAATTATGGAGAAAGGCTTTACATTATTTATTAGTTCAATTCAGTTGGGATTTTTCTGTATCTTTGTATGGCTGAATTGAATTATAATATCCCCCATGAGTGATGAGTGCAGTGGTGGACAGTAACAAAGTAAATGTAATTCGTTACTGTACTTAAGTAGCTTTTTTGCGTATCGTTACTGTACTTAAGTAGCTTTTTTGCGTATCTGTACTTTACTGAAGTACTTAAATTTGGGGAGACTTTTACTTTAACTCCACTACATTTCAAGATCAAATATCTTACTTTTTACTCTATTACATTTTCAAAATCAGTCGTTACTTTTTATTTATGAGTGGATAAAAACTTAACTGGTCAAACGAGCCACCAATCACAGCACGCGTTTAGTTTTGAACTTGTTTTACTTGCACCTGTTGGTGCCTTGGCAAACAGCGCGCGAATATAGGGTTCAACGTGAGTGACGTGACATCACATCAATGCAACAGGCATAACATTGAGCGCCAGTGTCTTGATAAATGATGGAAGAAACTAACGTTACTGACTCTAACATGCCACAACACCCATGGCCTTATTTACGCACTTTTTTTGAAGTTATTGAAAAGAAGAAGGAGTCCTTCATTTTTAAGTGCCTTCTGTGCCTGCCTCGGCCCTGTACAATTTCGTCTTACAAGAATTCTCCTTCCAATCTAAGGAAACACGTAGAGGTAAGCCATTTTCATTTCACAATTTTTTTTAACGAGAAATCTAACAATAGCTTGCAGAAAACTGTTTTATTGTGTATGTTAAAATATAGACTATGTAATGTCATGTCACCATGAACATTGTACACGTCGTCAGCCAAGTTAGCTGTTTCACTGTATTTCATAGTATTTGTTTTTGAAACTTTTCAAGCTGAGGGCTCTGATATTGTAAAATATAGAAATCAATCGATGTTAACATGTTATGTTGGAATATAAATTCTATTTTGAATAGTTTTACATGCAGCGTATTCAATTCCATTTATTTGTATTAGCATTTTTCACCAAACATATAGTTTCAAAGTACCTTTACAGAATGTATGTGTCTACATTACAATTTAGAGTGATCTGTTATCAGAGGTGACTGTGTCCAAGTTATCTATGTCAGAAATGTACAGTTCTAAGATAATAAAAATCATGCTGTTATTAGCTAACATCTTATTTTAATTTAAAGTAAACAATGAGCTAATTAAAGTAATTAAACTGTATTATCCCCTTTCATTTTCACTCTATACACGTCAGATCTCTCATACAGAACACCATCGTGCCATATACAAAAATATTCTGATGATACTGTGGTGGCAGCGTGTGTGAAGGGAGGAGATGAGGAGGAGTATAGGAGGGTCATCTCTGAGTTTGTGACTTGGAGCAGACACAACGGTCTCATTTTAAACACCACCAAAACCAAGGAGATGATAGTGGACTTTGGAAGGCGTAAGGCGCATCCTCACTTACCAGTGGGAATTGAGGGAGAAGTCATTGAGGTGGTCCAGACGTATAAATACCTGGGAGTACACCTGGACCACAAACTGGACTGGTCAATACACGTAAATGCAGCATACAGGAAAGGTCAGAGCAGACTTTATTTTCTCAGGAAGTTAAAATCATTCCAAGTCTGCAATGAGATGCTGTACTTGTTTTATCAGTCGGTTGTGGCCAGTGCTGTTTTCTTTGCAGCAGTGTGTATGGCGGCCAGGGAGGGGAACAGACTCGACAAACTGGTCAAGAAGTGTGTGTCTGTGCTGGGAAGGAGTGTCGACTCAGTGGGTGACTTGTTAGCGGATAGAATGATGGCCATGATTGAATCCATCATTAGGAATAAGAGCCACCCACTGCACGACACTGTGGTTGCTCAGCAAAGCAGCCGCAGTAGCCGACTTCTTTCCTTGAGCTGTAGGACTGAGAGGTTCAGGAGGTCATTCGTTCCAGCTGCCATAAGACTGTATAATGGACATGTCTGAAGTGGACTTTAATACTATTTATAGTAATTTATTCAGTGACTCTTATTTTAATTTTAATTTTTAATTTTTTATATCATGTGACTTTTTTTTTTTTTTTTTTTTTTGTTAGGGCTTATTACTATACTGTGAATAGATAACCAGTGTTGGGGCTAGTTACTCAAAAAAGTAATATATTATATATTACATATTACTCTAAAAAATAGTAATGCCTTACTTTACTTTATTACTCCCTGGAGAAAGTAACTAGTTATATTACTAGTTATATTACTTGTTAAATTTTTTTTCTTAATTACTTTATAATTGCCTGAGATGCATCAGATGGAGGGAGAACATACAAAGGAGGAGTGTTCTTAAGGGTCTTTATTACGCCAACAACAGACTGGCACTGTCTAGCACAAATAACTACAAACAACTGTCCTTGTGCAATCAAGTACAAAAAACAAGTATTAATTTCCTCAATGTTTAACAAACACCGTCTGGTGCAAACAATCAATAAATTTGATTGTCAATTTATCCCATACGGAAATGTTAAATTATTATTATATATGCCAAACTATTTACTAATTAACTATTTATTTCAAGTCTACAGATCAAGTCTACATATCCACATTTCATTTTCGAATCTTTTATAAATAAAATGTATTATTTATTATTATTTTACCTCTTCTTGACCAGCTCATAAAAACAAAACAAATACTAAACAAATTATATTTGAAAACTGATAATTATATATGTGACGTATGTAAAAAAACACTATTATACATACATAAAATATATGGGCTGGTTTTATATGTCAATTGTTCCATTTTCTAATAGGTTTTATATATGGGCATATATATGGTATATATTTTATATATGTGGATATATTTCATATATGTACATATATTACATTTCCGTATGGGATAACAAGTCCAAACTTTTTGCTGCTTGTGGGGCTGCTCATTCATGTCACTCTGTCGCTTCGCAACGAGCTTGATGTGTCCGTGCTGTCGGAAGCGGTGGAGAGCAGCTTTCTCCCCGGGCAGAGTGTGCACTTCACCGTCAAGTTATTTTCCTTCCGTTGAACATATTCAAAATAATTACTGAATCTCCACCCGTCGAAACTAGCTTTCTGTTGCTGGGAACCTTCCTCTGAAAAGAGCTTGCCGT
Organism: Phoxinus dragarum; assembly: GCA_033366665.1. NCBI lineage: Eukaryota > Metazoa > Chordata > Actinopteri > Cypriniformes > Leuciscidae > Phoxinus > Phoxinus dragarum. Next base: position 47,570 of record JARPMJ010004838.1, on the reverse strand, counting down.
TGTTGACGCTTTCATTTTCCCCCATCTGTCTTTGAGGGTGCCGCTCTGCGGCTGGCTGCCGGGTGTCGACCAATCGGTGATGGTAAATGATACCTCGTGCCAAACCCAAACCAATCACTGTTCCATTCACGCCCTCCTCCCCCCTTCCCTTCTGTTCTCTGTGTGGTGTGCCTTGTGTGTGATGGTGCTACTGGCAAATGTAACGCAAGTAACTAGCTCGGGAAAACTGTAATAATATTACCATTTTCAGACGAGTAATGCCTTACACTACTAGTTACTGAAAAAAGTAATATTATTACAGTAACGCGTTACACCCAACACTGTAGATAACACACACTTTATGCTACTGGACATTTGAATTTCCCCTGTGGGGATGAATAAAAGGCATCTATCTATCTTAATTATTACAAGTTGGGAACATAATGATTACATTATACGAAAATTTAGCATTGGTGCATGTATGATGCTAAAACAGTTGACTGGTAGACTGCTCTTTAATAACAGTGATTGTTATTTTCAAAAGTTCAGCTTCCAAAGACTGTGATCTAACTAAGCCTATTCTGAAAATAATGTACACTGTAGCATACATCTATGACATGCTAAAAGCACATGAAATGCTTATTTTATTTAATCAAAGAGAGGAGACTGATCTCTGGTTTAACTTAATGTTTTGAATGTTTCCTTTTTGCAGAGAAAACATGGTAGCCACATGCAGAGATATATTGCCCTAACAGCGCCAAGGAAAAGAAAAATGGAGAGCGAGGAGGCTCCTTCAACCTCCAGACAGTTGAAGTTGAGAGAAACCAAGCTAGTCACACAAAAGAATGTTGATCATGCAGTGTTGAATTTTGTGACCCAGTCTACAACCCTTTAGTGTGGTGGACCAGCCATCATTTCAAGCTTTCTTGCATGAACTACAGCCTAATGCCTCTCTCATGTCAAGGACCACTCTGCGACGTAAGATGGATGAGGCAATACTTGAAATGAAGAAAAATCTAAAAAAAGCAATGTCAGGGATCGATTTCATAGCAACGACAACAGATTGTTGGAGTTCAAGGAGAAGAGGTTTCATCGGTGTCACTGGGTTGATCCTAACAGTCTGGAGAGGTGCTCAGTAGCACTAGCATGCAGGCAGCTCAAAGGTTCGCACACTTTTGATGTTTTGGCTTGCACACTAAATGACATACATTCTGAATTCGGCATACAGAATAAGGTTGTTCGAACTACTACGGACAATGGGTAAAAAATTTTAAAGGCATTTCGTATATATGGACAGCAAGATGAGAATAATAACTCTGCTTCAGGTGAGGCTGAAGATGATGAGATCAATGACGAGATGTGTGGTGATAATGAGGATGTGGATGGTGTTGAGGTGGACTTTGTAGAGGTCACAGCTGTTTTAGATGAAGATGATGGCTTACAATTCCAACTTCCGAAACATCATCGATGTGCCTGCCATTTACAGTTTTTTACAATCACTTTGTTACTATTTTCAGAACCTTGAAGTAATTTTTCACAACTCTAGACACAAAACTCAAAACGGTTATCACTTGTAACACAGGCTGTCTAATGTTCAAAACATTGCATTGTGCATTCACATCTTTAAAGAAATATTGCACATGCACAATCATTGGTTCAAAAAACAAATTTACTGTGAAATACCATTGAAACATAACTATAGATCACCCACACACAAGCAACCGATAGTTTCACTGTGTCATTGTTCGTACCATCATTAAATATTGTAGAACAAAATAGGTGATACAGGATTCATTATGGTACTACATGTACAGTAAATACATCTCTGTAAAAGTACTGCAGTAGTAGAGAGAATATGTTTAATGCTGATGATTGGCGAATTTCTGTAAGGCGAATATCATTTCTGGCCCGAATCAAATCGACCACAGCCTGCTCTTGTTGGTCAGTTAGGGTTTGCCTCTGCCTCCACTATTTGATATGGTCACAATTCTACAGGGAACATTAGAGTAAGAAGACACTTGGTCACATCACCTATTCTGTGATACACATTGGTATGCAGTCATTTGACAATTGAGAGTAGCATAATGTTTAGTGCATGCTGATAACTTACTGGTTCTCATTGCGGAAATTTCTGATTATTGAGGCCATGGTTGACCTTCTGAGGTTTGGTTGTATCATTGTAGCCGCCTCAGTCATTGTCATGCCATGATTTATGACATGGTCATAACTAATGCCCGAATTTCATTTGACACACTATGCTGTTGCTGCCGCTGTCTTGGTCCGTGGCCTTGTCCTCTACCACGTTCCCCCACACCTCTCAAACGAGGCCCACGACCACCTCTCAGAAGGGGTGCCTGTCCCCTGCCATTCCTTTGACCAACACGTCTTCCTCGTCTTCATCCCACCACTGCTTGACCTGGATCACCTGCTGGCTCCATGTTACGTATCATGCTCTTGCAATTAGATCCCAATCAACTCTTTACAGTATATACTTATTCCACAATGTGCACTCAATCATCAGTAACAAGTTGGCAGAATTGGACAAGCAATTACAAGGGCCTGTATCTATACTGTGCAGTCCTGTCAATACTGTAAATAGTCTGAAAAGGTGGTACAGTATTTGGGACCATAGACACGTGTCTGATGAAGCATTATGATAAAATATTAGGCCACATCCATGGATATTGTAGTCTAATTGGTTCATGCTCCACGCTAATTGGTGACAATGAATCCCGTTATCTTGAAACTTTCATGATTTACTGTAAACATGGAAGACTGTTTGTCTGTTTCCATACAACTATGCATTAAGAGTAATGCAACAGTTACTTATCATTTTGAGCAGTTGTATCGTTTGATAGTTAGATTATTGTAAGGAAATGAATAGACACTCATTTGAAATGTAATGTGTGAATTCCCTTTTGAAATAGCAGTACTTTGATGTTAAGTTGTGTCATATTTGTCACGGTGTCTGGTTGTGTTTCCCCGGGTGTCCACTAGATGTCCTTCTTTCCCCCGGTGTCTTGCACTAGAACTCCATTCCCCACAATTCTGTCTGTGTAATCGCACCCAGGTGTCTGTTGTTTGTAATCACCAGCTGTCTCTCGTTTTCCCTTTGTCATTTATGTATTTAATGCCCTGTTTGTCTCTTGTTCTGTGTGTATCAATGTTCTACGTCACACCGCGTTTGTTTCCCGAGTTTCTCCTGTACCTAGTCTGTTTGTTATTTTGCCATCTGCTCTTTTGGATATTGACCCTTGCCTGCCTGGACCACGTTTTTGGATTATCCTTTTATAAAATAAAGCCTCGTTTACTGCATCTTGGATCCAGTCTGCTTTCTTCCTCAGCGGTTCGTGACAGATTGATACACCCGAAATGGATCCAGCAGGACGAGGTGTCGCGTCCTCTCTCCCCATTACTCAAAAGGAGAGGAGGGAGAGACTGCAGAAGCTGTTGGCCTTGAAACAGAATGGCCAAAAGATAAGTGGGTTTGCTCAAACTTTTTTAGAATATTCACGTAATTTAAACTACGACGATGCAACCCTGAAAGACTTTTTGAATCGTTGTTTGGACGACCCATTGCCCCAGTGGGAGATGAAGGGGCTGGAGATATTGAACTTTCAGAGATTCACGATGTATCTCCACTTTCGTGTGCAATGGGATACACCAGCCTCACCTGCACCATCGCTGCCCAGCTCAGAGAAAGCTTCATCGCTGCCCAGCTCAGAGAAAGCTTCATCGCTGCCCAGCTCAGAGAAAGCTTCATCGCTGCCCAGCTCAGAGAAAGCTTCATCGCTGCCCAGCTCAGAGAACGCTTCATCGCTGCCCAGCTCAGAGAACGCTTCATCGCTGCCCAGCTCAGAGAAAGCTTCATCGCTGCCCAGCTCAGAGAAAGCTTCATCGCTGCCCAGCTCAGAGAAAGCTTCATCGCTGCCCAGCTCAGAGAAAGCTTCATCGCTGCCCAGCTCAGAGAAAGCTTCATCGCTGCCCAGCTCAGAGAACGCTTCATCGCTGCCCAGCTCAGAGAACGCTTCATCGCTGCCCAGCTCAGAGAAAGCTTCATCGCTGCCCAGCCCAGAGAAATCTCCATCGCTGCCCAGCCCAGAGTGTGCATCCCCGCTGTCCAGCACTGACACCGCTCAAACCCCAGAGCCCAGCTCAGAGTCTGCACCTCACCGCCGTAGGCGACGGAGGAAGAGGAAGACCCCCGATTCCCCCAATGTCCTGGAGGCCGCTGCTGCAGAGGAGGAAGCTGTCCCTGAGGCCGCTGCTGCTGCTGCTGCGGAGGAAGCTGTCCCTGGGGCCGCTGCTGCTGCGGAGGAAGCTGTCCCTGGGGCCGCCGCTGCTGCGGAGGAGGAAGCTGTCCCTGAGGCCGCGGAGGAGGAGGAGGAGGAAGCTGTCCCTGAGGCCGCTGCTGCTGCCACTGCGGGGGAGGTTGTTCTAGAGACCGTCCACGGTCTGCTCGCCCTGCCTGCTCTGCCCACGCTGCTAGCCCTGCCGACCACACCCACGCTGCTAGCCCTGCCGGCCCCGCCCGAGCTGCTCGCCCTGCCGGCCCCGCCCGAGCTGCTCGCCCTGCCGGCCCCGCCCGAGCTGCTCGCCCTGCCGGCCCCGATCCAGCATCACGTCACGCCCGCCGAGCCTGAGCTTCACGTCACGCCCGCCGAGCCTGTTCCCGAGCCGGTGCCCGTGTCTGTTCCCGAGCCGGTGCCCGTGTCTGTTCCCGAGCCGGTGCCCGTGTCTGTTCCCGAGCCGGTGCCCGTGTCTGTTCCCGAGCCGGTGCCCGTGTCTGTTCCCGAGCCGGTGCCCGTGTCTGTTCCCGAGCCGGTGCCCGTGTCTGTTCCCGAGCCGGTGCCCGTGTCTGTTCCCGAGCCGGTGCCCGTGTCTGTTCCCGAGCCGGTGCCCGTGTCTGTTCCCGAGCCGGTGCCCGTGTCTGTTCCCGAGCCGGTGCCCGTGTCTGTTCCCGAGCCGGTGCCCGTGTCTGTTCCAGTTCCTGAGCCGGTGGTGTCTGTTCCAGTTCCTGAGCCGGTGGTGTCTGTGACTGTTCCTGAGCCGGTGGTGTCTGTGACTGTTCCTGAGCCGGTGGTGTCTGTTCCAGTTCCTGAGCCGGTGGTGTCTGTGACTGTTCCTGAGCCAGGGTCTATCTCTGTTCCGCCTTGGTCTTCACCGCCATGGCCGCCCGAGTGGTCGGCTTCACCCTGGTCGTCTCCGCCGTGGCCGCCCGAGGGGTCTTCTCCGCCGTGGCCATCCGAGGGGTCTTCACCGCCGTGGCCGCCCGAGGGGTCTTCACCGCCCTGGCCACCCGATGGACTGTCTGCTTTGCCCTGGCCGCCCGATGGATTGTCTGTTTCGCCCTGGCCGTCGCTTAAGCCGTTCCCCCTTGTTCCTGTTCCCCTCCATGGACCTGGCCCCCCATCCCACCCCCTGATCCTCCACCTTTCCTCCTCCCGCCTGGACTCTTGTTTTATTTGTTTCTTGTGGTCTTGGAGCGTCTGGTAGCCGCTCCGTAGAGGGGAGGTCATGTCACGGTGTCTGGTTGTGTTTCCCCGGGTGTCCACTAGATGTCCTTCTTTCCCCCGGTGTCTTGCACTAGAACTCCATTCCCCACAATTCTGTCTGTGTAATCGCACCCAGGTGTCTGTTGTTTGTAATCACCAGCTGTCTCTCGTTTTCCCTTTGTCATTTATGTATTTAATGCCCTGTTTGTCTCTTGTTCTGTGTGTATCAATGTTCTACGTCACACCGCATTTGTTTCCCGAGTTTCTCCTGTACCTAGTCTGTTTGTTATTTTGCCATCTGCTCTTTTGGATATTGACCCTTGCCTGCCTGGACCACGTTTTTGGATTATCCTTTTATAAAATAAAGCCTCGTTTACTGCATCTTGGATCCAGTCTGCTTTCTTCCTCAGCGGTTCGTGACAATATTGAACAGGTGATTTTTGTTGAATGAACAAATGATCTAAGTTTTATGTGTATTGTATCCAACCAATTGAGAAAAGGGTTAGAGTTTTGAAAAATGTGCATTTTGATCATTGGTTGTGAGTTTTGTGTCTAGAGTTGTGAAAAATGACATCAAGGTTCTGAAAATAGTAACAAAGTGATTGTAAAAAACTGTATTAAACTTGGTTTCCACAGTGGATGCAGCAAAAGCCTGTTCAAATGAAGCCTACAAGAAGCTGTCCCGATCAGCATTCGCTAAGTGTCATGCACTATGGAATAAGTGTGGCAGATCTGCTGCTGCTGCAGAGATTATAGAAGACACTTGCAAAATTCAGCTGATCCGCCCCAACGCAACAAGGTGGAATTCCTCATTTCTCGCCATTGAGAGAATTCTTAGAATAATTAAAGATCAGGGAGAGGGGGCTATCAGAACCGTCTGCACTTCATTCAAGTTGCCAATGTAAGTGCTGTTGTTTTTTGTTTTCTTCCATTTCTTTAAATTCATGTTCCAGTAATGATAATGGTAAATATCATGCTTTTTTTTAAATGCATTACTTTGAATAGTTGTTTGACTACTCCATGCTCAGTAAGGATTGGATAGGAGTAGATACTGGGAGAAGTACAAGAATTTATGACTCTTGAGGGCCTAGTAATTCCACTGTTTGTAAAATGACACACACACACACACACACACACACACACACACACACACACACACTGCTCTGACCCTCCTCATCTCGAAACTTGACTGAATTGGCATTACCTCCAGGTACTGCAAACCTCTGCTTGGTGCCCTACAAGGCCTGCAACAGCGGTTTGGTAACATGCTGGTAGAGCCAGAGTTTATTGCGGCTGCAATACTTGTCCCGAAATTTAAAACATCCTGGACATCGGATGAAAACATTGTCAAACTAGGTACGATTATTTTATTTTTATTTTTAAAAGTGTCATTAGTTAAAGATTCAGAGAAACTGAGGCAAATGTTTTTTTTTTTTTAAGATTAATTTTATCTTGACATTCTCAATTTGTTTAGGTTTGTTTAAATACTGTTCTTTTGATATTTTAATCTGGAGAAATGTGTGATTATAGTAACGTTTTGATTCTTAGCATCTATGCGAATGTCCATTTCAGGCCTGGACTACATCAAGGACCATCTGGAGGAAGAGACTTTGAATCAGCCACCAGCTGATGGTTCCAGTGGCTCTGAGGAAGAGGACTTCTTTGCAAGCATGAAGCCTACTCATGGTCAGGAAGGTATCAAGCAGTTAGATGGCTACCTTGCCTGCAAAGCTGATGACAAAGACATTCTCAAGTCCTTCCCATCAGTCTGTAAGTTGTCTTTGAAGCTCAATACTGCTTTACCCGCCTCTGCAGCTTGTGAACGTCTTTTCAGCACAGCAGGGCTTATTTTCAGTCCAAGGAGGGCAAGAATGGACTCACACAACTTTGAGAATCAGCTCCTTCTCAAGCTGAATAAAAAATATAGCCACTTTAGTTAGATCATCAGTGCCATACTGTACTAGCATGCTCACCAAAAGTACACTTAATGGAATGCTGATTAATAATGTTTACTGCCACAACTATTGTTCATTGCCATTTGAGGCTTATTATTTTAGTATGTCACTTGTGATGACAGGTTATGTAATTTGTTTTGAGATTTTCACACTATGCTGAGGTCACCTTAGGTGATATATTTTATTCATTTATTTAATTACAATTTTTTTACCAAGTATCACCAGGTTTCAAGCAGTATAGAGTTAATGTGAAGCGGTATAGAGTTAATAATACACAAATACTGACAATTACATGTAAAAGCATTACTAAATATTGTTCCTGACTGTGTGGGGAAATTCATAACTGAAATAGTATTATATACACCTACTGTATGCAGTTGTAACTGGCAAGTGCGTTTCTTCTGATCACAAACACTAGTTCCTATTACAGTGAATCTGATATGGCCAGTTTATATTTATACACAGAGACATTCCGATATGATATAGTAAAGGAAAACTCATGTGAACCTAAGTTTTGCAAGTTTAAGTTTAAATAAAAACTTGGATAAATGTTAAACTGAAACTACCTGCTCTCAAGTCCTGTTATTTCATTTAGTTCTAAAGGAATTTGTTGTGCTTATGAATTTTTTTATATACATCAGTGTCTGACTAATTAATGTCATTTTATTAATAGATTCGTGTGCCAAGAGTGACATTAGAGTCTTTATGTAGACTTGAGTTAAGCAAGTACTTTTGTACTTTTACTCAAGTGAATGTTTAAAAGCAGCACTTCTACTTTTACTTGAGTAATATTTTACCTTGGGTATCTATACTTTAACTCAAGTACATGGTATGTGTACTTCGTCCACCACTGGATGAGTGTAACATGAGAGGGAAACTGGAGCACTGAGGCATTACTAAAAATATATATTTATTTTTTATTAGATTATGAACTGATACGCATTTCTACATTACACCCACCCAAGGTACCTTGAATGCAATCTAAATTGCTCTGGAAAATTATAATAATTGTGAGGGTATAATGTAGAAATGTAACATTGAATCATGTAGATGTCTTGTTTTGAACAAGTGTAGAAAACTATAGCGGACTGCCCTAGTTTCACAATGAGGTGAAAGACAGTTTACCATTGTGGTTGCTTTATTTCCTTTCCATTCTGCTAACTGTAACTTTGCTCTTGTAAACAGAAGCGTGGGAAGTGCTGTATCAAACTTAATGTAATACTTGTACAATCTAGAAGATTTAGGTTGCCCCTTCATGAGCAGATAATAGCATATAGGTCAAATATCGCCTGCTTTCCAGTTATGTTTGTCACAACAAGCTACCAATTACTATTTAGTTAGTTTAGTGAAATATTGGCAGATACTGAGACTGGACACAGAAGATGAATTGACCACAAACTTTAATGATGTTTTATTTTCATGCACAGGGACAACTTCTTGTTTATTGAAGCTGGGTTTAATGGTTAGGCAGTTTAATTTATGTCTTTATTGTAATTATTATTATTATAGGTTAAAATAGACACTAGACACACAAACATGTCTTTGTGTCAGGAAACATTTGATGTATACACATATTTGATGTTCTTTCAATTCTCAATTCTCTTTTTTTCAGTTGAGTTCCTGTAACAGCTGAAACCCTGGCTTATGTAAGGACCACCCGTTGGCCCAATAACAGAATCCAACGGGTGGGAGAAGGTATAATGTGTGTAGGTCTTTTCAGCGCTTCTGTGAAGTTCACTTAATTTAGTAGAACTTAGTTTTAATTGTATTAATCTTAATCTGCTGGAAAGGGCGGGTGCATAGATGGGTGAGGAGAGAAGTCTGGGCAAGGCGATGTCTTTGAGGTCTTCTCTCCAGATTACTGAGTTTTATTGTTGTATTGCAGGGGGTTTGATCTCATCTTCTGAAAACCAGTTTTACACTTGAGATTGTAATTCCTTGCAACCTTGGTTGGATTGCCTCACTGTGACTCAGTATCCCTGGGAAGTAACAGACAAGATATACATTCACACTTAATATCAGTTTTAATTTTACCAATGAGATCCACACACCACATAGACTGACTATACTGTGATAAATAACTGTCACATCGTGTCAAGCAAGGACAAGGATCTGCAGCTTTTTACTTTATTAAACAAAACAAAAACAGTAATCCAACAGTGACAGCTTCACACTACAGACATAAAGTACAGAGGTCGAATGAAACTGAGGGCTCAAATACACTCAAGATAACGAGAACTAAACAATACACCGTAGTAACCACAGTTTCTAGACTAGGAAACAGGAATTAAGAAAATCAGGAACATACAAACTAAACGTCCATGGAAATGAAGCTTTAACAAAGACATCATCGTTAAATTAACGAAGTGGAAAAACCTTCTCTAACCCACTTCAACAATCTAGCAATAGGAAAAAGGATGTAGTTTACAATGAAGCATGATTTGAAATCATTACCTGGTTTAGTGCCACATTAACCACTGTAAAGTCATTGTTGCTGGTGGCTTTGCAGGCAAATGCTGAGATGCAGATGGAGATGATGAACTGAAGGATGGAGAACACCAGCATTATCCCAACGATCCCCAGATCATATCTCTAAAAAATATTCAACATGATCATATGAAAGTTGTTTCACAAATAATATCCCATCAATTATATTGAGTGAATTTATATATATATATTATTGTCAAAATAGCTGGCAACAAAAGTGAGTACTTTGTGATGTCATTTTGAAGCATTATATTTCCAGTGCTAGTCATTGTAATGGCATATGAAAGAGATTGACCAGCACAATCTTTATTAGTAAAACACAATTTTCAATTAGTAAATGATGATATTGTTACGGCGTCTAGCCCTGGTGATCCCCTGCGCTCTCAGCCCCGTGCTCTCTCTCCTGAATACTAAGTGTCTCATACTTCAGCTTAGTATGAATCGTTACGCTCTGATTGCATTACACCTGTTCTGTACGAACTCTGGTCCCTAAGCTATATCTGCCTTGTTAACTCGGCGTCCTGTGCAAAATAGTGTCCACCGCGTGTTTCATGTTCGAGCGCTCTCTGGTTTTTCCTGATTGTCCTTGTTAGTGACCCTAGCATGTTTCTAACCTCTCTACTGCCTGCCAAGTGACCTTCGCCTGTACCTGGACTCTGATTCTCGCCGCTAGCCCCTGAACCCTGCCTGTCTCCGGTTTTCCTGTTGTCTGCTGCCTGTCCCGATCCGAGCCTGTCTCTGACCTTGAGTTTAGCCACTGTCCTGAATTCCTGCCTGGACCGTTCAAGCATATCTGCATTTGTGTTATCCTTCTACTGAAACGCTTTATGTTTGCTTGAGACTTCTTATTAAATTGTTGCAAATGGATCTGCCCCACATGTCTGATTCATCACAGATATAATAGTTATTTTCTTAGTGAACATAACTAATTTGAGCAGATAACATTAAAGGGTTAGTTCACCCAAAAATGAAAATTCAGTCAGTAATTACTCACCCTCATGTTGTTCCAACCATGTAAGTCTTTCGTTCATCTTCGGATCACAAATTAAGATATTTTTGATGAAATCTGAAGGCAGTCTCACTCCTCCATAGGCTTTCAGAGGGACCCAAACTCGCCGGCCCAGAATAGTTATTAAAACATCGTTACAATAGTCCAAGTGACTACAGTGGCTCTGCATTAAGTTTATCATGCGACGACAATACTTTATGTGCGGAAAAACAACAAAAATAACGACTTTATTCCACTATTCATTTCCTTCTCTCTGGGCCTCGAGTTAGTTCACGTAGTGTTTTTGCGCAGCGCGTCTGTGTTGCACGTCACCACGCATCACACACATGACCAGCGTCGGCCAATAGTGAGTCTACGTGGTGACGTGCAACACAGACGCGCTGCACTTAAACACTACGTGAACTACCTAGAGACACAGAGAGAAGGAAATGAATAGTGGAATAAAGTCGTTATTTTAGTTGTTTTTCCGCACATAAAGTATTGATGTCGCATGATAAACTTAAAGGAGAACTCCGGTCAATTTTAACATTGAGCTCATTTTTTTGTAAATTTGGAGTGCTGTCAATACAGAGAACAACGACAAAAATCGGTGTTGCCTACACTGTGTTATCCTCTTTTTTAAAGCGTGATCTATGCGCGTGAACTCGACAATCGACTATTTTGGACTTCGACCGAAAACAGGATGTAAATACAGGTATTTGCGCTGGCTGAAATAACATCATTTTTATTCATATCTTTCACATCTACTGCAGTCAGATTCACTCGTGTTCACTCTGAAGGAATCACTCAACATGGCTGGGCACTTGTAATGACACATCAAATATGTTAAGAGGATAAAAGCAGGTTTAAAACTTGCCCCATTGAAGTCAACAGAGTGCAAATTTAAAAATGAGGATAACACGGTGTAGGCAACACCGATTTTTGTAGTCGTTCTCTGTATTGACAGCACTCCAAATTTACAAAAAAATTAGCTCAATGTTAAAATTGACCGGAGTTCTCCTTTAATGCAGAGCCACTGTAGTCACTTGGACTATTGTAACGATGTTTTAATAACTATTCTGGGCCGGCGAGTTTGGGTCCCTCTGAAAGCCTATGGAGGAGTGAGACTGCCTTCAGATTTCATCAAAAATATCTTAATTTGTGATCCGAAGATGAACGAAAGACTTACATGGTTGGAACAACATGAGGGTGAGTAATTACTGACTGAATTTTCATTTTTGGGTAAACTAACCCTTTAATATAGTATTGCACATTGTACATTTAATACCTTATATTTTGAGCAGATGCCAGTACTTTCATAGACATTGTAGCAACTTTGTGCAGAAATCAATCCCATTTCTATTGACAGCAGAAGAATGGCAAGTCCTGCAGTTATGGCGCTGATCACGTTCATTATAAGAGAAGCTTTCACCTGCAGGAAGAAAAGCTGACATGTGAAAGGTGAAATAGTGATGGTGTACACTTGTCCTGAACTAACTTTCTAAATATGTAAATTGATAATGAGTGAGATGTCCTATCCACATCTTTACAGGATGAATGTCTCATTGTTCTAAGAAAGCTAAGTTTTCATTAAAAAAAAACATATAAATAAAGCCAGAGGATGGTATAGAAACGTGCTGTTTAATGTTTAGGGATGAAAATACAATCACAAAGGCCTTTTACCTCGTTGCCCCATTTTACCCAACTTCATGGATGTGAATAATAGCATATGTATACAGTAGAAACAATGTGACAAAATAAGCATTATCAGCAACAGATTACAGCACATTATACTGTATGTACATACCACACAGAGATGAAGTTTATTCTGCGCAGCAACAGACAGAGATCCAGCACTGATGTACTGAGAGACAAACAGGACATTTCACAGTTCATTATGGGAATTAAAATCAGAGACAATAAAGCAAAGCCATTAAATGAAACTTACAATGAAAGATCCCCAGTAAGTTATTCCACTTAAGACAGAAAAAGCTGGGAAATGTATATAGTAGATGTTGGTGGTGCGCACAATACCAAATAAGAAAACCATCACTCCAGTCATTATCTGGACAGTCTAGAGAGGGCAGATATGGGTCAAGTGTTTATATTTTTGCAAGATGGCATATTCTTTATGTTTTGGTGCACACACACACACACACACACACACACACACACACACACACACACAGCTATATTAAAGCTGTATGCATTACAGTCTAAAGGCAATCAGACAAACACACATCTATTAACTTGAGAACATACGACAACAGCATTTTATTTTTTGTTAAATTTATCACAGAAGAAAATTAGATACGTTCCGGATTCCTTGACTGTAACCCTGTTCCCTGAAAAAGCTCAGCGCATTGGGAATGTGTTTATTTGTGACCTGCTGTGAATATTGTGTGTAACACGATCAGTCCTGTGACAACATGAGCACGGCAATGTAGCGCAGCATCTCATTACGCTTTTTCAGGGAACAGGGTTACAGTCAAGTAACCCGGAACGTTCCCTTTCAAAAGCTACAATCGATGCTGCGCTGCTCAGCGCATTGGGAACGAGAATACCCACGCCGCCGTGCTTGAAGGTGTCTGGACCCCTACGGTTGTTCAGGTGTGCTCACAAGAACGCAAGAAGGCCCTAGACACTAGCTCATGATGTCGACTCAAGGACATGAGAGCCCGGAGTGGCATGAACATCCAAACTATAAAATCTTATGAATGTGTGTGGAGAGGACCAGTCTGCCACATCACAAATAAACTGCAAGGGGGCACCTCTTGCCAAGGCAGCAGAGGCGGCGACCCCTCTGGAGGAGTGAGCCCTTAGACCCGTTGGCAAAGCTTGGCCGCGCGCCTCATAAGCAAGAGCAATAGCATCCCTGACCCAATGTGACATGGCACCTCTGTTGCTGCCCCCATAACAAACAAATAGTTGCTCTGACTTACGCCACTGGCTAGTGCGGTGGACTTAGGCCTAAAGAGCTCGGACTGGACACAGCCTGTGAGATCTCTCCTGCTCCAGCGTTGTGAACGGTAATAGCCCGACTCCCTCTCTGGCAGAGGAACATGTTCTATGGCCTCTTTGCTCAGAAGAGTTTGTAGCTCTTGTGACAGTACATGCATCAGCTCCGGTCTTACGGAAGTGGAGACCGGAGGACGACGAATAAATTGAATTCTGTATCCTATTTGTACTGTTCTTAATACCCATGCAGAAATGCCTGGCAGAAGTCTCCATGCTGCCAGACTCTCTGAGAGTGGTACTAATTTTAATAGGGGATGTTAGATGTTCCGTGTCCTGGATGACAGCAGGAAGCAACAGAACATCCAACATTTCGCTGGAAACCGTTGCCCCCCGAAGCACCAAAGGTGGCGGGGATGCAAAGGTTTCGTGAGGGTAACGAGATGGGACGATTTTTAGGTGTAATATTCACCCCATCTCGTGGGGGGCTACCCCCACCAGACCGGGCGTCAGACCATCAGGACCTCCTCTTCTTATTGATGATAGTCCTGAGGTCTGACTTGGGAGGTTGCTGAGTGTGACAAGTCTGTCCCCAGTTCTTAGGGGGGGCGCGACTCGCCACGCTCTGCTTCTTTACCTCCCGGGTTTTTGAAGGACCGGGGGAGGTTGGGTGGCCGGGGTGAGGAAGAAACTGTACAAAACCTCGTGGTTTTTAACCTCTCTGAACCTGCTGACGACTGTGTTGACAGAGTCGCCAAACAGGCCAGAGGGTGAGACTGGGGAATCAAACAGGAACACCCAGTCTTTGTCTTTAATTCCTGTTAGATTCAGCCACAGGTGCCTCTCCGTGCTGACCAAAGCAGACATCGAACGGCCGATGGCACGGGCCGTTTGCTTGGTCGCACGAAGAGACAGATCTGTGGCTCCCCGCAGCTCCGAGAAAGACTCCTCGTCGATTAGAACTGCCCGCACTCAAATCTTTCAGTAGGTCAGCCTGGTATGCCTGTAACACTGCAGTGTGCAGCGCAGCACCAGCCTGACCTGCAGCCTGATAAGCTTTATCCACGAGCGCTTATGTTATTTTACATGGCTTCGTGCGGAGGGTAGGTTTCTTTAATAGAAGATGCCGAAGCAGGCGAGAGATAGCTCGCGAGCGTCTCTTCTACCTGCGGCATCTCCGCATACCCCCCGTGACTTCGCACCCACGATAGTCGAAAAAGTCGACATCGAGGGCACAAAGACACGGGAAGTATATGGTTTACTCCATGATTTAGACAGCTCGTCATGGAGGTCCTCGAAGAAGGGGAGAGACTGATGTTTTGGTCCCTCCCCCCTGCCACCAGACAGAAACCTATCCCCCAGCTTAGATTGTTTGAGGGTCTCATGATCACGTGGCCAGTCAAGCTGCAACCTAGCCACCGCGCAAGTGACCACCTCAAGCAATTCCTCTACAGATTTACTCTCACGATAGGAACGCTCAGAGGCTGGCCGCTCACAGTCCACAGACCCAAGAGACAAATCATCGTCCTCCGCGTGAGCCAAAGAAGCACCAGAGTGCGCTTCGGGATCACGCGAAGAAACGTGTGGATCTGGTGATACAGCAAGCGAAAGGGACAGACCCATCTCTTGCTGATCACTCAGATCCATGCGAGAGCCCCATGATGGTAACGCGGGTGCGGTCTGGAAATAGTTCAGAAGAGAGCGCAGCATTTTCACTGTGAACAGTTCACAATGCTCGCACTCGCCTTTCTCAAACGCCAGAACCGCGTGCTCTTCCCTCAAACAAACAAAGCAGTAATCGTGTGTATCCAGCTCTGACATGGGACGGGAGCATGCAGGAACACAACGCTTACTCTGCTGTTGACTCATTTCTTCTCTTTTTTTTACTTTTTAAACTCTCTTAACAGATTTTTAGAGAAAAAGATTGAGAAATTAGAATTTTCTGCACACTGCCAATAGCAAACTAACTCCTAACAAAGATCTGAGGTCAGATATAGAGTGATAGAGAGGGAGTTTTTTGACGCACAGAATGATCTGAAGAAAAAAAATCTTGACAATGCACCTGTGGCCCATCTATTTATAGCCTCGCGTCACAGGTGCGCGTTGATGACGTCATCGACCAAGGCTATATTACCTCCGGGTCAAATCCATTGACGTGTTACACACAATATTCACAGCTGGTCACGATTATAACACGTTCCCATTGCGCTGAGCAGCGCAGCATCGATTGTAGCTTTCGAAAGGGAACTTAAAATATTCCCAAAATCATACATAATTATAATTAATTAAATGCATTACCCCCAATGCCTTTGGTTGTGCTTTGAAAAATTCAGTGAGAGGCGTATTGTGATATGCTCCTCTGGCCTCCTGTCCATCATCACAAATAACCTGTGGATTTACTTGGATGACAACTGTTGCTTTGTCCGTTGAGATGACCTTGCTGGTGTCCATTCTAGGCTGAGTTTTCACCTGTGATTAAGCATTCAAATCCTGCAGTTCACAACTCACTTAAGATAGCTTCTTTCTGCTTTTCATGTACAGTACAGTGTTTATTTTTGGTTACACTTTATTTCTATGGTCTGCTTTAGGCACTCTACTAACCATAAGTAACTTTGTAACCACATGTCAACTAACTCTCATTAGAGTATTAGTAGATTGTAGTAGACGGTTAGAATAAAACCCTATTCGGACAGGACTAGTTTAACATGGAGAGGTGGGGTACAGTAATTATTACCAGAGCTTTTCAGTGATTTTAGTCCCGTCTGAATGTGAATCTCAGTAATCATTACTGACAATGTCAGTAAAGATTACAGCGACTTTTACCTTCTATAAAAAGGTCCGTAAAAATTACTTTAGATAATAAAAATCCCGTGCGAATAGACCCGCTGTAAATATGTACGTAAATACTCAGCATTTCGTGTTTAAAGTAGTTTTCCGCATTTTTACAAGTATGGATGCGTTCTAGAAGGACAAGTCTGTGGCAAACCTCAAGTGTTTTACACACACCATTCCGATCACAAAGAAGGTCGAAAGCACTTTTTAGAGGCACAGAACTTCTTTTAGCTTTGGGTAAGTGCCTATTACCAACATTATCAACCAGAATGTAATCAATTTCATTCATAAATCGTTCGACCGGAATTAACTGTTTATATATACAGTGTATATATAGTGTAAGCCGGGACTTTAACGCGTTAATTAAGATTAATTAATTACACAAAAAATAACGCGTTATTTTTTTTTAACGCATTTTAATCGCACGTATTTTTGCACCGCGGAACGTTTCTCACTGGATGAGTTTAGGCGGACTGATTATACTGGAGCACCAATAGCGTTCATATTCATAACTTGATAACTTCAGACAACAACAAACCACAGTGAACTTGAACAAAGAAGCTGACGAGACCGCTTTGGTCGGCCCCGTGGATAGGACATTTTGTAATAAAAAATGAACGCATGGAAGCGTCGATAAGAGCATGGTTGTGTGTAAGCTATGCAACAAGGAATTCGGAACGGCTATTGCTACACTTAATGGCAAAAAATAGCACTGGTCTGCTGGATTTGGTTGAACAAAAATAAACAATATTTTGTTGCTTAAACTTATGTATTCAGTCATTATTCACGGTATACTAAAAATCCATGTGAAAAAAATGACTTCTCACTGTTCTCAGGTCACATATTTATATGCGATTAATTAATTACAAAGCCTCTAATTAATTAGATAATTTTTTTTAATCGAGTCCCGGCCCTAATATATATATATAGTTCATTCTGTAACAACGTAATACACACATGACGACGGGAGGGTGATGGTGGTGTGTAAATCGCGTTACTCCTCACACTTCTGCTAGTTTTACTGAGATTTCTTATCCTGTGTGAACTGGCCATTAATATATGGTATGTGGTAAATGTGGTAAAATTACATGACTCCATCTACGCTTGAAAAACTAATCCAGTCCGAATAGGGTAGAGTTGACACGTAGCTGCAAAGTTGCTTATAGTCAGTAGAATATATTGACCATCACAATAAAGAGTCAGTGGAGATTAAGCAGACGGTCTACTGGTACTCTGAGCTGTAGTTGAAATGTTTGTAGAATGTCTAAAGTGGGACTATCAAAATAAAGTGTTACCTTTTAACACATTAGCTGATGCCCTTGTCCAAAGTGACAAACTTATATTATATGACAAGAAAATGACTAATGCTTACATTAGCTTACATTGTCATGCAAAAGTAAAAAGGATTTATAATACTCTAATATATACAAATTTCATAATCATTTGATTTTCTGAGATAAACAGTTAAGATAAATGTAGTTTTAATAAGAAAGCCTTTTGAGTTTCTTCTCTCTGCTAAAAAAAAAATAAGATGAAAAAAATTAACATTGTTCGCAAATATTTTTGCATGATTTTATTTTCTAAAGCATAATATCCAAACAAAATCCCAAAACTTTTAAATGAAAATTTTATTAGCCAAAGTATGTTAATAAATGAGCAACAATTAAAACAATCACTGGAGTGAACGATCACAAAAGTAAAAAATATAGATAGTTAAAATTATGTATCAATGTGTGTAAATAATTATAGGCAATTTAATGTAAAAATAAAAACTTCCAAAATGTTCATTAATACTTGCAATATTTTACCTGAAATGAAATGAGTAGTTGATGTGGATGTCTGCTCACTCTTATGGTGTATCTCTGTGTGTGTGAACAGTGAAGAACCGCTGAGGAGGAGCTTGCTGCATATGAACTGGCTTTATACTTTATCATGTTGATGCCTTTCCTCCTAAAATTCAGTTACAGTTTTTCTCAATTGCTAAAACACACTAAAACCCATTGGCTGAACAAAGTTGTCAGTTTGCCTGAACTCATTTAGCTAATTGTGCAGTCTGTTGTTAATACCTTAAACCATTTCACGGTAAAACACAATTTGCAGATCTCACTTAGACTTTTCAGCAAAACTCTAAACACATTCTGCACTCAAATACACGTCATCCATACTGGTCCGAGTCAAGTGGCAACAATGCAGGTACAGAACTGTAAAAATAGGGTTACAGGGAGGAGGGAAGAACAAAACTAATTTTCAAACAGCAAAGCAGAGTAGTAATTTCTGATCAATTTTGAGTACCATCCTTCGGATGAGATGTTAAAACCCGAGGTCCAGACTCTCTGTGGTCATTAAAAATCCCATGGCACTTCTCGTAAAGAGTGTGTGTGTAACCCCGGTGTCCTGGCCATATTCCACCGGCAATAGCCCCTACCAATCATGGCCTCCTAATACAGTAATCCCCATCCATTGAATTGGCTCTATCACTCTCTCCACTTATAGTGTGTGTGTGTGTGTGAGTGTGTGAGCGCACTGGCGCCGTTGTACTGTGGCTGCCGTCGCATCATCCCAGTGGATGCTCACACTGGTGGTGTTGAGGAGAGATTCCCTGATATGATTGTAAAGCGCTTTGGGTGTACAGTAGTGCATATGAAAGCGCTATAAATGCCTCATTCTATTCTACTATGATAGAACATGTTAGGGTTAGAAAAGACAATGATGGAAAAATATGAAATTTGTTTTGAGATTAAAAATGTACTTCTCCCTGAGAACTAAGTTTTGAACAATGTGTTTTCTATTTTTTGGTGTATTGTTTAATGACTGCTTGATAGTGTATCTCATTTTGATCACTTTGTTTATGATATTGAGAGCAATGTTTGATTTTGAACACAGGTAAAACTGTTTTGAGGCGAAAGGTTTTTGTAAGTATGCTTGAAGATGAGGTTTTGGCAATTGAGAAAAACTGTAAATTCATTTAAAAAAATAAAGTGGCATAAATTATGGCCATATCTGTCATTTCACGAGTTCACACGTACATATAATCAGATAGACTAAAGGTTATGCGTATCTGGAGGCTGAGGGTAGAAGTGAGGATATGGAGGAGGGATGCTGATAAACTGTCAATGAACAGAGGTAAGTCTGCTGGATATATCCCTCTAACCGAGCGTGCTCCTCCTGAACTTGTTAACGATGTTAATAAAGCATCATTAAAAGCACCAGCAGACATGTCTGTGTTCAAAACAAACACACCACACACACACACACAAACTTGTTGTTATATGATTATGTAGACTTTCCATAGACAATATTTTTGTACTGAACCACATATTCCATATCTAACCCTAAAACAACCTCATAAAGGGTTTAGTTCACCCAAAAATGAAAATAATGTCATTAATGACTCACCCTCATGTCGTTCTAAGCCCGTAAGACCTCCGTTCATCTCCGGAACACAGTTTAAGATATTTTAGATTTAGTCCGAGAGCTTTCTGTCCGTCCATTGAAACTGTATATACAGTATACTGTCCATGTCCATAAAGTTAATATAAAACATCATCAAAGTAGTCCATGTGACATCAGTGGGTTAGTTAGAAGTTTTTGAAGCATCGAAAATACGTTTTTGGTCCAAAAATAACACAAAATAAGACTTTATTCAGCATTGTATTCTCTCCCGGGTCTGTTGTCAATCCTTCACAGTTACGCTGATGGCGTAAGACGCTGATGACGTGTTATCTGGTGCGCCCGAGCTTCATTTATAGACTGAGGGAAACGCACGCTGTAAAAGTGTCTCATCCGCGACATGCACATTTACGCACCATTAAAAAAAATGATATCCACGCAAACAAATGTAGAATAGCTTGAATATAGCGTGCGTCTCCCTCAGACTGTAAACGAAGCTCGGGCGCACCAAGATAACACGTCATCAGCGTCTTACGTCAGCAGCGTCACTGCGGAGTCCTGAACGCAGATTCACAACAGACCCGGGAGAGAATACAATGCTGAATAAAATCTTATTTTGTGTTATTTTTGGACCAAAAAGTATTTTCGATGCTTTAAAAACTTCTAACTAACCCACTGATGTCACATGGACTACTTTGATGATGTTTATATTAACTTTATGGACATGGACCGTATACTGTATATACAGCTTCAATGGAGGGACAGAAAGCTCTCGGACTAAATCTAAATATATCTTAAACTGTGTTCCGAAGATGAACGGAGGTCTTACGGGCTTAGAACGACATGAGGGTGAGTCATTAATGACATTATTTTCATTTTTGGGTGAACTAACCCTTTAACATAGAAACATAGAAAACATTCAACATTTTTATATACAAATGTAATGCCCTAGTTTCACACCAATGAGGTGCCAGGAAGTTTACTATTGTGGTTTACCTTTATTTTTCCTTTACATTCTGCTACATTCATCACCTACCGTGGTCATGGCTGACAAAACCATTTTCTTTGTTTAGTGAGCATTTCTCGGTAGATGCAGGTGGTTTTGCAGAAACAGAAACCGAATGCAGAGAATCAATTGACCTCAAACATTTACCAATGTCATGCACCGGGGCAGCTTCTTGTTCATTAAACTGAAACCTTTCATTTTTTGTTAAAAGCAAAATAAAAGAAAGTGCAAGTCTTTGTTACATCAAGTAGTTTGATATACTTTCATTTCTCAAATTACCTGTACATCAATGCTGATATCCCTGACCTAGAACATAACTGTATGTGTGTGTGTGTGTGTGTGTGTGTGTGTGTGTGTGTGTGTGTGTGTGTGGTGTGTGTGTGTGTGTGTGTGTGTGTGTGTGTGTGTGTGTTAAAAACATGATGATTTTTGTAAATCAGTTATTTTCTTTGTAGAATAACTACATTTCAACGGTTAACTAGAATAAACTTATTTTTGGAAACAACACTTTAGAATAATGGTCTGTTGTTAACAGGAAGTAATAGGTAGTACTACTTTAACATGTAACATTAACTTGTAACATGTAACATACTATTAACTAATATGGAATCAAGATTAACTAAGCAGTAAGTAATAGCAAATTTAGTACAAAGGTAGTTTCCTTAGGTATTTGATTATTACTAAATAAATATATCCTCATTGAGAACTACTTGTGAACTATGATCAATTAATAAAGAATAATTACTAATCACAAAAGTAACATGTCTAAAAAAATAACAATTGTCCTTTTTTTTAACTCTTAACATGCTCATAACATTTTTGAAGCTTGTGCCTCATTAGTTCTTTGTGGAAACCAATTTATGAATATTATATCTAGAGATGTTACAATTCCGATACTAGTATTGGAAATGCCACGATACCAATAGAAATTCTGGCATCGGTATCGGCGAGTACTTGTACCCATGTACCGATCCGATACCATTTTCATAAACAATACCTAGTTATTGCACGCTAGCTTTGCTAAACGCTGCAAATCGGAGATCAAGTCTTCTTCGCTGCTCTAAACAGTGGTTGCCCGCAGCAACACAGGAAGTTGTGCTGTGACGCCACAAGCAACCACCGTTTAGAGCAGTGAAGAAGAAATTAAAATGCACGCGCTAGCAGTATGTCCGCCGTTTGGCAATATAACCGACAAAATTATCGAGTTTATTGTTCTGGATGACCAGCCACTGTCAGTCGTCAAAAACGTTGGATTTTGCAGCTTAATTGAACATTTGGAGTCCCGGTTACAGTTTGCCTGGTCGCAAATACATCTCTGAAACAGTACTCCCTAAGCTATTCGAGACCGTGCGTGAACAGATTTCATGTAAACTAAAAGATGTGCAAACAATCAGCTTTACTATCGACATCTGGAGCTTGTGACGCGACCCCGATGTCTTTCCTGAGTTTGACAAGCACAATGGGTGGGCACAGTGACACCGTCATCTTTACGTTTTAAAGAGATTATTTTCTTAAATTATTCATATATAATTTTTTAGATTCCTAGATTTATTTGTTGTACTGTTTTTTTATTTTGTAAAACTAAAATACCTTTTTCAGTTTACAGTATTAGATATGTGGCTGCATTTTAAGTTATTTTTCACTTAAAAATAAATAATATACTACTGTCAAATGTATCTCAGATAATAAAAACATATTCTAGTTCACTGTGTGTATTTGTTCATATTTTATTAAGGGATAAGTCTGAAGCACATCACAAAATAATTCTATCAATTCATACAGGGCTAGTATGAATTGCAGCTGTATAGATACACACCCAGGTATCGGATTAGTACTCGGTAATCGGCCGATACCCTGAGTCCAGGTATCGGAATCGGGAAGGGAAAAAGGGTATCGGAAAATCTCTAATTATATCCCCCAAAATCCCTCCACTTTTCTCAGCGTTTCTCTTCATGGCGCTGTTTTGACGGTAGGGGTGGAGTCAAGAAACCCAGCGAAGCCGCGTCATCAGCGGGAGACGCAGATCGCAACAGTTCAAGTCAGCATGGCAGAAGAAGAAGAAGAAGAGGCATGCAGTGGATTCCAGTTATGTACAGCTGATTGTACAGGTGTACGGGAAAGGTGACCTGCCGTGGAGGTCTTACTGTGCCCTTTATCCCCTGCGGTCCCGCCTCGGCTCCTCCATCCTGAACTCAGATGCCGCTGACTACTCAGGTTGTGCGTTTTGTTAAATAGTGTAATTGTTGTTGTCTACATTAAATGTTATTGATAGGTTGTTCTTTGAGCTTTAGTAAAGACTCTTCTTATCTTTAATAAAAAATTATATTTTTCTGTATCCACATCTCCCACCGATTCACTGTGAACTAACCTGTGTTGCCTCTATAGGAAACTTAGTTAGTTTCTCTATAGTTAACTCTATAGTTAACTCTATAGAGTTTCTCTATAACTCTATAGTTTGTTTTCTCCCGGTCTGATCACGGCATTCCATCCCTCTGGTCTGCCGCACGCCCTGTCGCATTTCCAACACGTCATCAGGGCGCTATCCTTCCCAGAATAAGTAACGCTGGAGTTTCCACGGCAACGCTGAGCACGGATCGGGAGGGAAAACGTGGAGTGGATTTCAGTCTACTCCGGCCAATACAGGGTGTTATGGAAATTTTACATTTAGATGTGTTTCTTTTACTTTTAGATGGGTACAACTTTTATTAACGATGAAGATTAATTTTTTACTCATAAGCATTTAAAGGAATATAATCAAAAGCACATTATTAAAGATATAAAACTAAGTTTTTTATAAATGTATAAGTTAGAACAGGCTTGAAGGAACAAAATGTTCACTGGGTCATGTGAGGGCTGACAATATGTGTACTCCAAATGACTTTTTTGTACTCCAAGTGTGAAAAATATGTGCGCAGCTTTGATCGAACTAAAGATAGACAAGATGTGTGAAAAAAGAGCAGCAGCTAAGAACAGGAAACTTTTGCAGGACATGATGTTGTTCTGACCAGTTTAGAATTTGGGTTGGACATGAGCCAATGAGCTAAGACATCTCCCTTTAAGGTAACAAAGGATTTTTTACACAGGGTTGTGTTAGGGTATATAACCTTGGCGAAAGGGGACTAGCCTTCGCCTTCTCATGTCAGATGCTCTCTGCGTGAGAATGCCATGGGCCTTCTCATACTAAGACACTGTCTGTATGTTGAACGCCTATTTCTTGCAAGAAATAAAATACTTTGTTTAATCTTTTGAGAATCGACTTTGTCTCCTTCATCCAGGTTTTAATATTGATAATTTCCACAACAAATGGCGACGAGGATGGGATTGCAACACCGATGATCGTCGTGAGGGGAACAGTTGACTGATCATCCCGAGAGAACACTCTACGGCTCAAAATCCTCAAGCTTAAGGAAAGAGAATTGTTCAACTCCTCACGACGACCTAGGTGGACGCAATTCCAAGATTAAAGAACTCACAAACAGTGAGACTCACAGACGGTGAGAGGAAATTTCTTATGTAACAAATAAGACAAATTTTGTTGATTGATATTTGCGTATTGAATATTTTTTCCTAAAGAGTCACGTTTGGGATAGACCTGATAGCAAGTTCCCAAACAGGTCCGGGATAAGACCACAAAACGTATTAAAATTTCCCTAAAGAGCCAGGGTTTTGAGAATAGGCCTGGAAATAATTTCTCAAACACCAGACATAAGCACTCGTCTGGGAAAGACCTATATTGACGAATAAGAGGGCAATTTGGAAAGACCTGCATCGACGGATGAAGGCAAGGCGTGGGGTGGCTGCGCCAGGGAAAAGTTAATACGTAGAGGAGAGCGTGGGTGACTGCGCGAGGAAAATTGATAGATAAATATAAAGTAATAAAAGAATAAATAAAAATACGCAAATATAAATTAACAAAACTAAATTAATTAATATAGGGAAATTGAACAAACAAAATTGTAAAAGTAAAAATGGGTAATGAAAAATCAAAAAGGAAAGATGAAGAACATGTTGATTTCTCGAAAGGTTCATGCAAAATGCAATATGGGTTAATGGGGATTTAAGTGTGTCACATTTGACTAAAACTAAAGCAAATTGGTCGACTCACGTTGTCAAGAAGAAAGACAAGACACATAGCAATCTTGAAAATGACGGATCTGACATTGTTTCTTCTTCTCCCTATTATGGCGTTTTTTGTTTTGTTTTGTTTTTGTTTTGTGAGAATAAGAGAGGAGGACAGGATGCATCCGGCTCATCTTCCACCTCCTCGCAATCCTAACCAGATTCCAGCCGCCGCAGAAGGACGGGGTCACGCAGTTCCTAACGCACCACACAAAGAACCATACCACCGCTCTGCAACCCTCCAGAAAATGAAAGTAAAGACTTTGTTCTTGGACGGATTGGACAGTGACATTTCAAAAGCAATTCAAAAGAGCTGTGTCGGATGGCAATGGCCTCCACAGCAGAAATGAGACGACACGCAAAACATCATGAAGACATCATGAAAGTGCAGCGAAAAATCAACGCAGCCAAGCAAGACAAAGACCTCATGTTGGCCCTGGTGACAATGCAAGGTGTGTATATGGGCAACAACAACTCCAACCATCACCAAATGAACCAGAGAGGCAATGGCAGAGGAAGAGGAGAGGACGTGGTCGTGGAAAAGGACGAAACTGTCAACCATTTCAACAACAACGCAAAGAACCCTATGATCCAGACAAATGTTTTCATTGTGGACAAAAAGGACATTGGCGTTATGAATGCCCACACGGCGAAGGCGGGGATCAGGCGGATTGAAAGGAGGAGGAGGGGGGTGAGCGACGGGTTTCCTGTCTCTCCAACTGATGAGTATAATTTACCTTTATTTTCTGATTCTGCTCTATGCAATGAAGACTTGCTTGCTAGGGTTCTATAAGACTCATATTTCTTTACCCCTTGATAGAAATGACTGTTAATGACGTATCTTTACTATTTCTGCTTGACACGGGAGCTTCCAATTTTGTAATTAAAGCCACAGAGTTTGAAAAACCAGTTCCTCTATCTGGTAAGACGACTTCTTACAGAGGTGCAACTGGTCATGTGGCCAT
Source organism: Phoxinus dragarum (assembly GCA_033366665.1). Classification (NCBI taxonomy): domain Eukaryota; kingdom Metazoa; phylum Chordata; class Actinopteri; order Cypriniformes; family Leuciscidae; genus Phoxinus; species Phoxinus dragarum. The sequence goes on along the minus strand of JARPMJ010004838.1, from coordinate 21,399 downwards.
AAAACCATATTCGAAAACACTTGAGTGTTCAATTGAAGGGAAAAATAAAATAAAAATTAAGCATTGTTTTTTAATTACTAAGTTATGTCCAGTGAATTTAATGCGAAGGGATTTACTTTGTAAATTGGGGGTTTCTGTTTATTGTAGTGATCGGGGCTTATCAGCTGACGTGAGAGTGCTGTATGAAACTGAAGGCACAGAGGAAAACTCCTCTGTTTTTTATGTGAATGGCAAATTTCTGACACATGTCTGACCACAAAAAGGCTCAGGACAGTGTTGCCATCTTCTGAATTTATGAGAGACTCAGATTTACATTGCACTTCTCATGTGAGCACTGATCATGATGATGAATATGCGCAGCGATGATTTAATGTTGACATAGAAAATGTGATGACTGACTATGTGTATTGGACTGACCAATGGTGTGTTTTGAATGTGAAATTGACTGACAAACAGACAGTGTTTTATGACATGGAAAATGCACAAGCCTCATATCACTGGCCAAACCAGTGAAGGCTGAATGGCGTGACGCGGGTACCCTTCATGGCCAGGTGCCATGAACTGACCGACTGGGTCATAATAGATCAAAAACGACTGATCTGCCAAGTGAAGATATCAAACAGCCATGTCATAAAACACAGAAGTTTGAGAGCAGTCACAGTGTTGGATGAGGAAGTGAAACTAAACAGACTGAGTTTAACACAACTCCCTTTCATAACAGAGGGGTTGGAGAGAGTTTCCAAAAATGTTTAAGGGCTACTTATAAAAAAAATAAAAATAAAAAATATATATGTAGGTCTGATTGCAGATTGTGAGCCGATTCAAATAAAGACCAAATCCGACTATAGACCAAAAAGAAAATGCAGTATCCATTGAAAAAGAAAACAAATCAGCAGATTTAGGAGCGAAGGCTGCAGCTCGACTTCCTGTTCAGATAACCATAGCAATACGGCTAAATGAGGAACTAGGTGACGTAGAAGCGATGCAACAACAACACGCCTTTGCCTATGATAAAGAGAAATGGAGGAAGGCAGGCCGGGAATGAATGAAAATGGACAATGGGGCCCCAACCAATAAACCATGTTTACCTTCTGATTTCTTTCAGGTATATGGAAGTTTGATGCATGGATTGGACCATGTCTCAAAAGGGAGGATGTTTACTATTATGCAAAATAACTGATTTACCAAAGTTTTTTTTTTTTCCACAGTGGCAGCAGATTTTTTCAGCAGATGTTTGATTTGTGGGACTAACAATGTGGGAAGGGGTCAGGCAATGAGACAGGTGGGGCATCCCAGGCCGCAGAGACCATTCTCACATGTGATGATCGATTATATTGACTTATCAAAATCTGACAAAAAGAAAAAGTGCATAGTGGCAGTCTACATGTTTTCAAAATGGGTAGAAGCCATGCCAACAACAAAGGCAGATTCAAAAGGAGTGGCAAAACTGCTCCTACAAAAATTGTCCCACGATGGGGAAATCCTGAAAAAATTATTTAGTGACAATAGCTCACATTTTGTAAACAGTGCAATTTCAATTTGAAACATTCCTGGGTACATCCAGAATGGGGAGGAGCTAACTTACAAGAGAATGAGAAAGAGGGGCTGGGACGCACGAAATCCTCGAACATTGCCTGACACAAGTTGGTGTGAAAATGACATGTTGCAATATTGTGTTGAGCTGGATAAGGTGTTCTGTGATATCTCAAAACAGGTCCAGGCAGCAGTTCCAGAGCCAGCTGAGACGGCCCTGCACAGCATCCGAGGAGAGTTTGTGTTGATAAAGGATCTGAGACGAAAACATTGGAAGGCGAAAAGGTGGCAGGGGCCATTCCAGGTTTTGCTGACAACTCACACTGCGGTGAAAGTCGAGGATCTAGCTCATGCGGTAGCTGCAACGGAAGAAGAATCCCACTCAAAGCTAACGAGTGCCAAACAGAGATCAGACTAACTAGAGCTACGTGTCATCCCGTAGGTTACCAACTTGAAAACCACCGTCACTGGAGAGCAGACGAATCAATAGTAAGAGACGATCCGGCTATTTTAGGAAGTGGTCAGAACTGTATCAAGGACTTTTGTGGAACTTTAACGGCCTGGGCATTGGAATAACCTGTCTGATCATATCAACTAGACCTGCCCTGAGACAAAAATACATAGAGAAACGGGACTGATATCATTCACACAAGAACATTTTCTCGCCTGACAAGGTTGTAATGTGTGGCAATAGGTCACTAAATATTATCCTCTTAATTGGGTGGCTCTTATCCTAGCACGAGATGATAGCGCATAGAGGTGAAAATGACAAAGGGAAAATGGGGTAAGGCCATGTATTTTTGTAAGGATCCATGTCAATGGCAAGATGTGTACGGAGGTAATCAGGGTGCTATCAGAGATGGTCTATGGACCAGGGGCAGGGTATATCTCACTTCAGGGTGATTAAATTAGAATGTTAGAATGATGCCAGAGTTTTGGAATTAGAAGAAATCACTGAAAATTTAGGAGAATTAATAGGGCTAATTCCATGTGCTATATAGAAATTACTGAATGTGAAAAATTCTATAGAAATCAAATCAATATCTTCAAAGAAAGTCAAATGTCAGAACCCATCAGAACACAGCACTAGAGACTTTGACAGGGTATGGGCAGTGAAACCGCAATTAGGCGACATATGTTTATGTAAATTAGGGACCCAACAAGGGACAATAATGGCTGGTACAACACACTGTAAAACCACGATAATCATGAATAGTATACAAATGTATAACATCTGATGGTACAAATATCACAAGTCCAGGTGACGACGATGGCCTAAGTGAGACAACAGCTGGAACAGTATTGGTCTGTGGTCAAACCGCTTTCCACACCCTCCCTAAAAAAGTGCTATTATTAAGGACTTTTAGATGTAGGAATGGAGGTTTATTTGAAAATATGCAAAATGTTAGGAACCTCTTGTTGTTTTAATTTTGACTGACGTCTATCAAAATGTATCAGACATAATAGAACACATGAAAATGGCCGTAGCCACTCCAGATGAAATGTCATCTTCACTAGATAACTGGTTCTTGGGCCTGCAGGGGTGGACAAAATAGTTAATAAGTACCATTATGCCAATCGGATTTTGATTTTGATTTTTCTTTTGATGATTCCATGTTTAATGATTTGTATTTCTAGAATCACTGCTAAGGCAGTGACTGTAAACAATGATAAGTAGGGTACCAGAGGATGAAGTTAATGTTTCAGTGGCTGATGATGATGAGGATTATGAGAACGAGAGCGAACATGAGTTTGACTAGAAAATTAAGTAACTATGGGGAAAATTGACCTGTTGTGAATTACTATGATTATGGAAGAGTAAATGTCAAATTGTGTGTATGTTCTTTGAATGAACATATGGGGGATTGTTATGGAAATTTTACATTTAGATGTGTTCTTTTACTTTTATATGGGTACAACTTTTATTAACGTTGAAGATTAATTTTTACTCATGAGCATTTAAAGGAATATAATCATATAAGCAAAAAGCACATTATTAAAGATATAAAACCAAGCTTTTAGAAATGTTAAAAGTTAGGACAAACTTTCAGGAACGAAATGTTCTCTGAGTCATGTGAAGGCTGACAATATGTGTGTGCGCAGTTTCGATCAGCACACGAGATCTGTAGCAGGAAACTTTTGCTGACATGACAAGTTGTTCTGTCTGATAGAAATAATGATGGACATGAGATCATGAGCACATGAGACCATGAGCTAAGAAGTCTGGGTTAAGGTAACAAAGGTTTTTTCTACACAGGATGTGTTAGAGTATATAACATTGGCGAAAGGGACTAGCCTTCGCCTTCTCATGTCAGATGCTCTCTGCGTGAGAATGCCATGGGCCTTCTCATATCAGACGCTGTCTGTGTGGGAACGTCTTATTTCATGCATGAAATAAAATACTTTGTTTAATCTTTTGAGAATCGACTTTGTCTCCTTCATCCAGGTTTATTGAATATTGATAAATTTCCACAACAACACACACAGAGATGATGAGACAAAACAATATTTAAATGATTGAGTTTAGCTGGGATTATTATATCTTATACTACAGGGCCGTTGAATGCTTGAATCTGATTGGTTGACGAACGTTCTGAGGTGTGGAGGAACGTTCTGAGGAACCGCACGGCTAAAGTAGTTCCGGCAGGTTTTGACCGCATTACAGCTCCATATCACTTCGCGTAGTCAACTGTAATAACGGACAATACGATACAATTCATAACAAGAGAAACTGCAGCCCATGCGCTTGATCTGCAATTTTCAATGTCCTATATAATCAATAAAAAATTTAACTGAATATTTAAATAAATTGATAGTCCTGTTGCACGGGTTTTCGTAATTATTGAAGATAATATAACAAATAAATAAAATTGATAGACCTATACTTGTTAAAAGGGCTTTGTGTTTCATTTATTAGTCTTCTAGTCTACTGTCACTAGAAAAAAAGAATGAACGAATTAATTAAAACGAATTGAATTAATAAATAAATAATAATATTGACGCACATGCTTCTCTCTAAGGCCGGTTATGAATGTAATTTGATACTTATGAGTCATGACTAATCATGCACGCGTTTTCAGCGCGTTCAGTGTGTGTTCACAGCGGTGTTTAAAATCTGCTGCATTCACAGTCAGAGAATGTTTCTAGTCGTTACGTGTGTGTCCAGCATTACTCTGCTATCAGCGGCTCAAACCTCCGTTACTAACTCTAAAATGACGTTTTGGAATTAGCAACGGAGCATGGGTTTAGATGCGCAAGGAATTAGTCCTACATACAAGAGCGTTTTAATGACAAAAACTTTACAAACGTCTTGAAATACATCATCTGAACAATATTTCGAGGTGTGGTAACTGTAGTATAAGCGGAATAATTGACTCCGCTTCGCGTCGTGACCGCATTACCCACCTCGGGTGTGCATTATTTTTATAATAATTCAACGGCCTGTCATCAATTATTCCTTACATCTTCAAGCTCACGCTTACTCAACCATAATCTGAACATGTTATATCACTGACAGAAGCTCAGCTGTAGTATTAATGTAATAAAGAGAAAGTAAGAGACTCTATAACATCTCAGCGTTTATGATTTATCATGCAGCTCAAAGTATTATGGGTAAAATATATCTACAGTCTATCCAGATTCATCAACACAGTTTCACTGATGATCCAATTTCATAAAGCCCAAACCCAGGATAGAGCGGCTGAGTGAATGTGGTCTGGACTGTGTGGATGAGGCTCATGGTGTCAGAGACGCTGTAGAAGGACAGAGTTCCTGCACTGTGATCCACACACACTCCTATTCTACTGTGATCCACACACACTCCTGTTCTACTGTGATCCACACACACTCCTGTTCTACTGTGATCCACACACACTCCTGTTCTACCGTGATCCACACACACTCCTGTTCTCCTGCTGATGGGCTTTATAGGGAGTTCAGTCTCTATGTTATTGTGTCTGAATGAGTAACTGGAGGAAGAGCAGATCAAACTCCAGGACTGATCATTAGATCCAAACAAACACTCTTTAACCCGATCCCTTCCTGCTGATGCTCTTATATGACACTGATATAAACACATCACCACTCCACTCAATCTCCCAGTAACAGCGTCCACACACACTCTCTCTACACAACACTTGACCATTATATCCATCAAATCTGTCAGGATGATCCGGATACGACTGAAACTCTAGTAAGTGACAGTAATCTCTCTGTTCCTCTCAGACAGACGGAGGAGTTTATTCACTGTGTTCAGATCCAGATTGAGCTGATGGGAATCTGATGGAGATAAAACACATCAGAATCAGGAATTATGAATCCGTCTGATCTTTTAATGCATCTGAACTCTTCATGTTCAATATATCATCAGTGTCTCAGAATCAGAATGAGTTTTATTCGCCAAGTGTGCGCAAACAAACGAGGAAATTGTTGTGTTTTTTACAACTCTTTACATGCACACATAAAATGAGACTAAGGAAAAAACATAAATAAATAAAATAAACAATAATAGTAATAATAATAATGCAGTATACATGTGAAACAGAAGACTTGTGTACAGATGTATGTACTGTATGTACAGCTCTATATACCAGATATCCTGCAGATCATCATTTACATGATCAACTATAAACTCTTCTGTCATGTTTTCTTCACTTCTCCAGGAAGAACATGAACACACACACTGAGTTTTCTGCTGGTTTTCTTAGTGACTTACATTGTAGGAAGTCGTTCCTGGTCCTGGGAACAATGTTGGAGAGAGTGACTGTGGAAATCAACAGACATGAAGAGTGTGATTATCATGTCAAGAGAAAATGATCCTGCATCCGTTCCTCAGACGTTTCTAATATGATCTTCTACATGATCTGAGATGATGGAGGATCATTTCTGAGAGCAGAATCTCCAGGACTTTACCTCTGTCAGAGATCTTCTTCTCTTTGCAGAAATCCTCCAGTTTGTCTCTCAGCTGACGGACAGATTCTCTCACGCCATCAAAAGAGGAGAGAGAACTGAAGGGATTGTCATTTACGTCTGTAGATTCAGGAGGAGCTGAGAGAGACTGGAAACTCTAGAGAAAACAGAAATCAGAGCTCATCTCCTCCACACTTCATCAATAACCGGCTCTACTGTCAGATGTGTGCGGCTCTTGATGATCTTTAGTGACTCTCCTCAATCCAGCACTTTCAGCATCAGCTTCATTCTTCTCATGTTCATTATGTGACATTAGAGACACAAGATCTAGCGTTTGCCATTTACACTATATGTGAACTTCCTAGGAAATCAATTTAAGCTCAATATTAGCTTGAGAAATATATGATTTTATTAGAAATACTGCGATCATGAATCCAAATATCTCCATTTTATCTTTATTATATTGTGTAAATTAACTCTAAAAAAGTTGAATACACTGGGAATGTCTTTCTTTGTTTTATTCACAAAATTAAAGGGCAAAGTTGCTAAATGTATATTTGTGTGATGAAAAGGCATTAATGTGATATTTTTGTCTTTGTTAATTTAATTTTCTATGAAACGTGAAGTACTAAACAATAATTTAATATATGCTTGGACGGGATTTGGTGGGCGGGATTTAACCCAGAAGTGGGCGGGATTTAACCCGGAAGTGGGTCGGTTTGTCTTGAAATGAGCGGGGCTTTAACCGGTATGTTATTTTAAGCATGCAATTGATATGGATTGATCAGAAATTGTTATATTTATTGCTGATTAGAGAACTATTTACATGACAGCATCAGCATTGAGCTTCAGATAAATGGTTTTGATCATGATAATAACAAACAAACTATATACAGAACAAGTTTTGCAACAATGAATACAACACATGCAGTTGCAATTATGAGGGAAACATGTAATGAACAAGAGTTTTTTCATCTCAACATAACATTCTTTTTTTATGATCAGTGTGATTTTTTTTATTTTCTTATTTTTTTTGGTTCTTTTTTTATTTATTTTTATTTCCACACCGTGTGTGTGTGTGTGTGTGTGTGTGTGTGAGAGAGAGAGAGAGAGAGAGAGAGAAAGAGAGAGAGGGGGGTGGGGGGGACTGTGTTCTACGGATCAAATAGTCCGACACTGTTTTTCAGATCTGCATTGACTTTAATGAAGACCAGTTGTTCCACATGGCTAGGGTCTAAGTTTGCACGCTGTGGACTGACCACATTTCCAGCTGTGCTAAAAACACGCTCAGACTGGACACTTGTAGGTGGACAACTGAGATGCTGCAGTGCAAAGCGTGTAAGATTGGGCCAGCACTGAAGCTTGCCTGACCAGTATTTCACTGGGTCATCGGTAAGGCTGATGTCCCCATCTGCCAGGTAGGCCTCCACATCACCTGATGGTAAATGTGTCCTCATTGGAATAGCTGATTTCTTTTTCTGCAGGAAAGACAAGACTGAAGTGCTGCTGGTGGCAGGTGTCTCTTCTGTGTTTCTTGCAGGTGCAGCCACAGGGTCACAGAGCTCCATCCTGAGGAGTAATGTCCTCTTTAGTGACTCCAAATCAACATTGTTTGGAAAACAGCTGGCCTTATATCTGGGGTCAAGGAGAGTGGCAAGCAGAAATGTGGAGTTTGCAAAAATTGGTTCGAAACGCCATTTTAGTTATTTGCTCAGATTGGCTGCCAGTTTCTTTGCTGCTGTGCCTAACCTTTCTCTGGACTCAGCCGCAACATCTTGGCCCAGCCCCACTGTGGCATCCTGATCATCATCACCAGCCATGAGCTGATCAGATTCATCCTCAGATTCCTCACCAGCATGCAGTGACCTGATGATGGAGCACAGCCCATGCAGGAGGGGGATGACCTCAGAGATGGAGGCGCTGTGTTTTGAGAGCGCCCGTGTGACCTCCTCAAAAGGACTAAGGACAGTGAGCATGTCTGATGCTAACCCCCACTCATTTGGATAGATGATTGTTGGAGCTTTACCCATGTTAGACTCCTGTGTCATAATCTGCACAGCCCTGCGCTGCTCCACCAGCCGCTGAAGCATGTAGAACGTATAGTTCCATCTTGTTTTTACATCTGTTATGAGCGTGTGCTGGGGGAGGTTCAACTGTGTTTGCAGCTCATGTAGTCTGTTGCTGGCTTTGCTTGAGCGATGAACATGGCCAGATATGCTCCTGGCTTTGGAGAGAAGGGATGTCACAACCCTGTCCTTCTCCAGTGCTTTGATCACCACCAAGTGAAGCGTATGGGACATGCAACGGATGTGCCCATATTCAGTCAAAGCTTTCACCATGTTTGCAGCATTATCTGAAACAACAAACCGTATTGTGACAGACTGACCAACAGACTCTTCCCACTCTCTCATCTTTTCCTTAAGGCAGCACAGAATGTTCTTTGATGTGTGCTCAATGTCCAGCACACCAACATTTAGCAGCCCTGCTTTCCTCTGTACTGAAGCTTCCCCTACACGTTCACACCAGTGCCCAGTAAGACAGAGATATGCATGTGCGTTGTGATTGCTGGTCCAGAGATCTGTAGTGAGGTTGATGACACCTCCTTCAGCTGCCTTAAGTGACTGGACCAACTCTCCTCTCATTGCCTCATACAGCTCAGGCACTACAGTTCGACTGAAATAGTGCCTCGATGGGATCTTATACTTGGGCTCTAAAAAGCCAACAAGTGTCTTGAAGCCTCTCCTCTCCACCACAGAGAAAGGTTCAAGATCAGTGCAGATCATTTTACCAATCATCTCTGTAATTTTTTTTGACCGGGGATGGTTTGCTGAGAATGGCTGATTTGCTGCAAATGCAGTGAATATTGGTGAAGAGGAAGATGAATATGAGCCCTTAGCAGCACCCAGCTGAACACCAGTGACCCGAGAAGGAAGAGGAGAGGAGGAGGAGGTGGCTGATACAGTGGGCTTTCTCATGTGATGAACATATAGCAGATGGTTATGTAGAGATGTTGTGTTGTAATGTTTTGCATCTCTACCTCTGCTTAGCTTGGACTTGCAAAGCTTGCAAATGGCTTTGGAGGGATCATTTTCAGAAACAGTGAAAGAGTTCCATACTGCAGAAGTCCTCTTGGTCTTTGGTGGAGGAGGACCTCCATCCCCGGATGCAATATTGGTCTCAGTGGGGGAAAGGTGGGTGCTACTGCCACTGTTTTCATTGTCACTGATTTGACCCTCACTGTCCTGCAAGGTTAAGCAAACTCTGACTGGTGGTGCAGTGTCAGCTGAAGTACTCTCTGTATCACTCATTATTCTGTATCACTGATCATGAGAGAGAGGGAGAGAGAGAGGGGCGGTGTGTGTGTGTGTGTGTGTGGCTTAATTTGTAATATTATTTATATTTATTTTATACCACAACTACTTTTATTTATTTTTTATAAAATACAGCAAGAACGTGTCAGAAGTGCATGAAGTAAAAAAAACTGGTTAGAGCTAGCAGACTGTTTAAAAAAATAAAAAAATGATTTAGATGACCGGCAGAGAGAGAGATTAAGAGAGGTCTTAATTTTTAATATTATTTATTTATACCACAACTACTTTTATTTATTTTTATAAAATACAGCAAAGCAAGAAAATGTCAGAAGTGCATGAAGTCAAAAAACTGGTTAGAGCCAGCAGACGGTAAAAAAAAAAAAAACTCCGATGACGGCAGAGAGAGGGGGAGAGAGAGAGAGAGTGTAGTATGTGTGTGTGTCTGTGTGTGTGTCTGCACTGTAAAAAAAATTGCTGCGATTATTTAGCACAACTTAAAATCCAACATTGTTTCAACTTTAAAAAGTATGTGTTCAAGCTTGACTTAAAATATTAAGTTTAGTTAACTTAAGTTTAGTTTGGTTAAGTTGGATATTTAAGTTATCTCAACAAATTTTAACTAATCGCAGCCACATTTTTTACAGTGTGTGTGTGTGTATAGCTAGCTAATTAATTAGATTTTGTAATATAGTTTTTTACCACTACTTCCTTTATTTTTTTTATGAAATACAGCGAGAAAGTGTCAGACACTCAGTGCGTGAAGTAAAAAAACTGAGCCAGCTGACGGTTTAAAAAAGAAAAAAAAAATCTCCGACAGGCAGAGACGCAACGCGACTCGCGAAGCACCACGTCTGAACAAACCCCACGTTTACCAGAACTCTACTAGTTAATAAGTAAGTACTAAACTGAAGTAAAAAACAAACCTGAAGCTGAAGAAAGAAACCCTAAACGTTAACGGAAAAGACCCGCGAACCTGACTAAGGGAGAGACAGAGAGAGAGCTGTTCTCTTCTCAGTGTTTTGTGTGTGAGTGAGCAGAGCGGGACACACACATATATGCCAACCCTCCCGATTTTTCCGGGAGACTCCCGAATTTCAAAGCCCCTCCCGAAAATCTCCCGGACCGACCTGTCTCCCGAATTTCTCCCGATTTCCACCTGGACAACAATATTGCTACACCATCCGTCACTGGGCGCCGTTTCAGACCGAACAACAATAAAGGTTACACACCTAGAAGTCAAGCGCGGCAATCAGAACGGAAAAAGAAGCAGTCTATGCGCTGTCAGAGCCGTCTATGGGTTTGCGAGCCTCCGCTGCGCGCGCCTCTGCTGACTGCGCGCGCGCCTCCCCACGAGGCATTTATACTTCGCGCTCGCCGGTGTACTATTCTTTGAAAAGACAGGGTGCGACTCGGTGTAATTGTCCTCTAAACCATCAGGAATCAGCGGTGAGAAGAAGTAAGGTACACTCGTGAATGTTTATTTTAGTACACTTTAGTAGGCTACACCAAAACCACACTACAAAAGAATCGTGCAAAGCAGTAAAACAGATTATTCCTTGTGACATTAGAAAAAAAAAAAAAATGGATGTGAGAATGTAATCTACAACTAAATTAACGTTACCTTACATAATTTCTATGTTTTTATTTAGTTTTGTCAACCTTTTTATAAAACATGGCCATTTTTTTTATTTCAAGGGCTTATGTCTGCTATTGTAGGCTCATTTAGTTAATGTAAGCAACTAACATTGCTTACACCCCCCCCCCCCCCCCAACTAACATTGCTTACACCCCCCCCCCCAACTAACATTGCTTACACCCCCCCCCCCCAACTAACATTGCTTACACCCCCCCCCCCAACTAACATTGCTTACACACCCCCCCCCCAACTAACATTGCTTACACCCCCCCCCCAACTAACATTGCTTACACCCCCCCCCCCCCCCCCCCCGCCGAATATCTCCCTAATTCTGAGGTCTCAAGGTTGGCAAGTATGGACACACAGCAACACAATAAATCTGTATGTGTAGGGGAGGGGCGCTGTGACTAGCCTATCACAGAACGCAGACACAGTCAGCTACCCAATGAGGATTTTTATTCAATCCGAGCACAGATATTGCCTAGTTTTACTCGTATAATACTCGTACTCGGCAAAAGTGCTTTATCTGTACCGGATACTCGTTTCAGCCGAGTATCCGGCTCAACTCTAGTGGGAACCTGTGAAACTTTCATTGCTAACTAACTACGCTGAACCACCGAATGCTAATGTTGTTCCTATAACCAATATAAGAGCAGAAAAATAATAAATGTACATCAGTTGGGAATGATTTCAATGTTAAGAAACAACTTATTTATTTAAAGCCACATTTCCACCTAAATAACTCGGAACAATTTGTCCCAGGAACATTTTCCCCAGACCTGTCGCTGTCTGCGTTTCCACCGTGATCTAAAGTACCGTGAAGATTCGGCCAATAGTCCGGTGACGTAGGACTGCGCGCTTCTTTACAGTTCCCGCTGGATTTATCCTCTGAATTCAAGCTTAATAAAGCCTGAACCTCGTCGTCTGTCCACCGGTCGTATGTTTTAAACCACATTGTTGATTTGAATAGCAAACAACTGTTACTGCACGCACTAAACCTGAAGCTAGTTTGCCTTTTTTGTCACTTAATATTGAACAATATCACTGATCTCCTGCATTGCCACCGTTGTCTGAGAACTGAACTGAGCTGGACGATGACATCACTGTTTCTCCAGAGCGGCTGTATAGATAAATGAACTAAATACATAACTAATGATTTTTACAATGGAAATGAATCAACACTGAACTAATGTAAGCTGGACAATGACACTATTTTCTTCTAGATCTGCTGTACAGCCAAAACTAACTTTGTTGCATTATTTTCCAGTAATCTCTGTAAAGCTGCTTTGAAACAAACTCTATTGTAAAAAGCTCTATAACAAGATTACTTGACTTGAAACAATTTTGTCAGATAAATACATCCACTAAGTTTAGTGTTTTGATTTTCATTTTTGATGTAAAAATCATAGTAACATTATAAGGTTACCCCAGGCAACATTATAAAATAATAAAACAATCCAGTTCATGACCCTTTAAAGGTCAGTTAAAAGAATACTTTGATGATCAAGCTTTTATCGTTTGATCAACTGATCATCATTTATCTCCAATACATGTTGGGCTCTAGTTTAATGATCTAAGTGCATGATCTAAAGCTCACTTAGAGAGTGTCCGAATCCACTCTTGCTAGTTTAACGACGGGAAAAATCCCCGGCCACATGGTCTAAAAGGGTCGTCCCTATTCTCTTAATGAGTAATGAGTGTGTTTTGGGTGTAACGTGCAATTAACCAATCAGAGTCTCATCTCTCATTCCCTTTAAAAGCCAGTTGCGCTCGCGCCATGGCGGATTCGCTATTTACATGGAGGAATTTGCAAGAGGAAAAACGTCTCAGGTTACGTATGTAACCCTGGTTCCCTGAGAGGGAACGAGACGCTGCGTTGAGACGCGGTGGGAACGCCTTGCGTGATTGCGTCGTGAAGCACATCTAAAATCAGTCCAATGGAAACGGGAGACGTCATGGGCGGGTGACGTCACCGACCAGGAAGCTATAAAGCACTCCCGCGATCAGAGAACACTAGCTTTGAAAAAGCCTGAAGCAAGATGATCACAGGTATGCAGGGAGTATGGCAAAGCAACGCAGCGTCTCGTTCCCTCTCAGGGAACCAGGGTTACATACGTAACCTGAGACGTTCCCTTTCAAGGGAACTCAAGCTGCGTTGAGACGCGGTGGGAACCCTATACCCACGACGCCATATGACAAATGCCTGTACTGTATGAAGACCATGCGCACACTAGAAACAAGCCCCCTAGACCCTGGAGTGGAGTCTAGGTCCAAGTCATAAAAAATAGACAACTGTATGCGGTAAGGACATCCTGCCGCATTACAGATGTCGTGGAGAGAAACTCCTGAATTTAAAGCCATACTCCTAGTAGAGTGGGCCCGGACAGCCAAAGGTGAAGGCTGTCCAGCCGCTACATAAGCAAGTGAGATAGCCTCAACTACTCGCTTGCTCAATATCCGTCTTTAGCTTTTCCTGATTAAGGTGGAGGACAGAAGACCTGCAGCACAATTGACCCGCAAATTGAGTAGGGACCTAGGAATACAACCCAGCCTGGGGTGAAGAAAGACTACCACCATACCAGGTGCAAATCCAAGTACGTGCAGGCCTCAGCCTCATGTACCACTGAGAAGATGAAATAAGGATCTCTCCTCAGAGATAACCCAGCAAAGAAACATACATTGCAGAAATCAAGTACTGTACCATAGGGCAGATAGCAAGATTCAGAAGGTGTTCTGCACACCAGGCAGAGAACAGTATACATTTCAATTTTCAGTCTTCTCGTGGAGGGAGCTCTAGACTGGAGTAAGGTCTCCACGACCTCAGTCGAGAGACCCGAATCTATGAGCTGGGCCCCCTCAGAGGCCGAGCCCACAGTATCCAAGACTCCAGATGAGGGTAACTCCCGGGAGCAGAGATATCGGGAAATGCGTACAGGTGTAGCCTCGACCACACCTAATACATCGCATCCAGTCCAAGAGGAGCTGGATGCGTCAGGGATAACCACAAAGGCAAAGTTTTAACCGAAGTTCTCCCAAAGAAGCTCCACCACCTCGGGGTGAAGTCTCCATTCCTCAGCCCCTGCCTCAACAGGATATCTGCTCTGATATACGAGACCATCAGTGTGTTGTCCGGAAGGACAGGCACATGGTGACCTCTCGGTTCTGACAGGAAGTATTGAGATTCTCGGAATACCGCCATCACTTCTAGCCAATTATGTGCCAAAAGGAGATGGTCCTGCCAAAGGCCCTTCGCCGAATGACCACTCATGATCACCCCCCACTTGTGAGGGAAGCATCCGTCGATAGCATAAGCGTCAACAAGAAGCCCCCAACACTGGGCCTGGGCGAGAAACCAAGGTTCTTTCACATGACCGAGGCACGTAGGCATAGCCGCGTGACCTTGATCATGCGAAAACGGATTTCCCCTCGGAGAAAACCCCTTGGTCCTGAGCCACCACTGCAGGGGTCTCATGTACAGAAGGCCAAAAGTAATTACGTTGGACGCAGCTGCCACAAGACCCAACAGTCTGAAACTGTTCCACAGTGAGTGACTGGCCTAGTTTTACCCCATTTACGGCGAATCATTTATAACACCTGGAAAAGTGGTCCTCTGAGCTGGGAGGAGCACACTCTTCTTGGCGTTGAGTCGCAACCCCAACATCTTAAATGAGACAGAACGACATCTCGATGCCGAACTGCTATCTGCTCAAATTGAGCTAGGATCAACCAATCGTCGATAGTATAATACGCAAATGCGCTGGAGTCTCAGAGGAGCCAGAGCTGCATCCACGCATATTGTAAAGGTGTGGGGTGATAAACCTAGGCCGCACGGAAGAACCCGATATTGGTATGCTTCGCCCCCGAAAGCAAACCTCAGGAACCTCCTGTGATGAGGATGGATAGATAAGCGTCCTTCACGTCTATTGTGACAGACCAGTCCTCGGGCTGAATCTGTGACACAATCATATTAGCGTAAGCATACTATGAACATGAGATTCTGAAACCTGCCGTTTAATTGACGCAGGTCTAGAATAGGACGCAACCCCTCATCCTCATTCGGAACAATGAAGAAGCGGCTGTAAAACCCTGACTGTCTGCTGGGAGGAGGAACCCCTTCTATAGCTCCTTTTGCAGAAGTGTCAGCACTTCCTGCTCCATAACCAGAGCCTGCTCGAGGTCCACCACTGTGGGGAGGACCCCTAGAAATCTGGGCGGACGAGAACCGAACTGAATTCTGAACCCTTTTCTATAGTGTGCAGGACCCACTGAGAAATATGTGGCAGTAGTTTCCACGCTGCCAGAAATTCTGCTAAGGGCACCAGTCTCTCGAGACTGGCCTCTGGATTTGGTTGAACAGTCACTTCAGTGCCCTGAAGCGGCGAACCGGCAGGGAACAACCGAACTGACCGTTCTACGACCCTCCTCGGAGGATCGTTTGGGGACGCTGACACCTCGGTGCCCTGAACGGAGGACCGGCAGGGAACAACCGAACTGGCAGCGCTGCGACCCTCCTCAAAGAGTCGCACCCCAGAGGTCGCCGAGGAGAAGCGATTTCTTAAAACCGTCCCTGCCCCCGGAGGAACCTTCAGAAGCCTGATAGCCTCAGCGTCAGGACTTCTTGTCTAAGTTTTATTAGAGATAACGACAGTCCTCAGATCTTGCCTACCTCTAACTATCTTAGCTCCAACGACCCTCCTCGGAGGATCGTTGGAAAGAGCAGGCACCTCGGTGCCCTGAAACGGCGAACCGGCAGGGAAACCGAACTGACTGCTCTACGACCCTCCTCGGAGGATCGTATGGGGACGCTGACACCGCGGTGCCCTGAACGGAGGACCGGTAGGGAACAACCGTACTGGCAGCGCTGCGACCCTCCTCAGAGAGTCGCACCCCAGAGGGCGCCGAGGAGAAACGATTTCTCAAAACCGTCCCTACCCCGGAGGGGACCACCCTCAGAAGCCTGCAGCCTCGGCGTCAGGGCTTCTTCTTCCAAGCTAAATTAGAGATAAAACAGTTCTAGATCTTGCATATCTCTAACTGGCTAGACAGCGACCGCCACCCAGGTCCCTCTCGATTGTGGATGAGCCCGAATGGCGACGCTCTAATTTGCAGCACTTTAAGCTGCGAGGAGCTTTAGTAGGCTGAGACTGCTCCCGCCCAGCAGTCTCAGGAACATTAGATCGGTGAGGAAGACACATCTGGAACGCCGCTGGATAGAATATATCTTCATTTTGTTGAAAGCGAAGCGTTCAGAGAACAGACATATATATATTATTATTAGTTTATTTTTTCCTTTATTTTTCTTTACATCAGAAAAACTTATATATATATATACATCACTCCGTGGCCACCAGCAGGAAAACAACCGAACTGGCAGCGCTGCGACCCTCCTCAGAGAGTCGCCCCTCACATACATCCATGTCCTTATAGTTTACCCACCAATGCTGCCTAATAATATTTAGCTATTATTTATGATGGCTGGTGGATAACGTCGGGGAAATGATGACGCCGACTCGGGAGAGAGATAGCTAGTAAGCGTCTCTTTAACACGAGGCACTGTCATACTATGACATTTAATACTCAAAACATTACTTTAGTAGAAGTTTTGGGGATAAACACATAAAATAGAAACCGGTTTATTCCACGATCTCAACTCCTCAGTGTAGAGATAGGAAAAACGGCAATCCCCGACGAGGAGGCTGAGATATAGAGATTTAAGTATATTCTCACTCTCATAATGTTCAGTTGGCCAGAAAACATTTAACTTGGCAATCAGCACAAAATAAAACCTTTTATAAGCTCCTCTTTATACAACAGAGTTATGAGCTGACTTATTTATTTATTCATTCATTGAAAACTCACACACATCTGCTTTATTCATATATATATATATATATATATAGGCTATACACATATATTGTTTTTAAACACTAACGATCACCAATTCCTCGGAACTGAAGATCGCAGCACGAGAGTCTCATCGCGGGGAAAAGAAACGCAGCGCGTGCTTCTCCCCGAGATAAGCCACTGGATTTAACACGTGAAGGCAGAGATAGGGCGCGCCCGTCTCAAACCTCGCTGTTAGATCCATTTGCGCTCCCCAAGATGCGCGTCGCCGTTGTGCCTCGGCAGCAGCGGGACTCGCGCCTCGGGAAGCGCGCACCGAATCGTCCTCCTCGAAGAACGCCCGGCGGGAGCGAGGTGATTAACAGACAACCTCTCGCAACTCAGTCAGCCCCCTCGAGAACTGACTGGGTATGCTCTACTCCCAAACAAGCAACGCAAAGCTGATGCGCGTCCCCAACCGAGATAACACGAGGGTAGGGAACAACACAACGTTTTGAATTCTTGTTTCTTCATAATATATATCTAGATACTGAGACAGACAACAATAAATAGACATGGACAGACAGAGAGCGCTTGCTGAAGGCAACAAAGCTAGTGTTCTCTGATCGCGGGAGTGCTTTATAGCTTCCTGGTCGGTGACGTCACCCGCCCATGACGTCTCCCGTTTCCATTGGACTGATTTTAGATGTGCTTCACGACGCAATCACGCAAGGCGTTCCCACCGCGTCTCAACGCAGCTCGAGTTCCCTTGAAAGGGAACTGAACGCTTCTCTAGCGGGAAACGGATCTGCTCGTGCGCGAGGTTAAAGTTCAAGCAAAACATCTACAGGACCAAGTGTTTGTGTGTTGTGGACCCGCCTATAGGTGCATATTAATAACGCGCTCTTTAAATAACAAAACATATATTGTCCTGTTCTTCTCGGTCTCTGTTACCTGCAGAAAATTTATGTGGTCCTGTGTGTCTGAAAGCTGCTCCAGCTCAGCGTCTCTCCTCCTCAGATCATTGATCTCCTGCTCCAGTCGCTCCAGTCGTTCTTCAGCTCGACTCACTGCAGTCTTTTCCTGATCTCTGATCCGCTGTGTCGCCTCAGAGCGGCTTCTCTCAATGCAGCGGATGAGCTCAGTGAAGATCCTCTCGCTGTCCTCCACCGCTGTGTGTGCGGAGCGCTGTTAGGACACACACCACAATCACACAGTGAGCTTCAGTGAGTCCTGACTGAGACTTCTCAAACTTCTCTTCTTCTCCAGACTCACCTTATGAGACTGTACAGCCTCTCTCAGCTGCTGAAGATCTTTCTCTCTCCGCTGGATCCTCCGCTGGAACGACCTCTGCGTGTCCTTCAGCTGCTTCTGCAGCACAAACCAATAGCAGAGATCACACTTTATACTGCCACTATATCAGCATGTGAACAGTTTTTCTTTTATCAGTGGCGGGCCGTGCATTTCACACCTAGGCCTTCAGTGATGTCCACCCTGAATTAACAACTTTTAATAGTGTAGCAGCGCACACACATACTCTCTATAATTGTTGTGAAATTCCTGTTTTTATTTTGCTCCGGCAGTTATAGGGTTAATGCGGTGAGTTCGGGAAAGGCCGGGTAGAAACGAGCGAGTGAGTTCGGCTTGTGTGAGTGTTCAGCGCTTCTTGCGTTCCGATTATAAGTTCAGAAACGGACCCTCCCTTGTTTTAGTCCTTCAATGGTTACAATAGTATTAATGTTTGAAAAAAGACGTTGTTTCGATCACAAATTTACAAGAAAAATTAGGAAGAAAATCTTGTTCACCCGTACAAAACCGGGGGCAAAAAATGCATTATAGCTACTCTCCAAAACTACTGATTTTTTTTTACACAAAATCCATCCTAATTTCTTTCCTCAAAAACACTAAATTACTTGGTTGTACAGGTTGTCTGTGCGTTTCAGTCCCAACAACCTTTTCTATCGCCATCGAGGCTAATGTTGAAAGTCCAGTCTGTCCCGTCGTATTTCTGGCATAAGTTTTAATTGGCTTTAGTGCTGAGAGTGTGTGCTCGACAGAAGCAGTAAACCGGGAAAACACCGCAGAACATGACGATGTGTAACGTTACAAGCCGACACAAGCTCTCACACAGATTTATGAACGATATCAATGAGATCAGCGGAACTTTTTCCTTCAAAATCAGTCCTGGCATTACGTTACATTGCAGTCAGTTCTGTTTTTACCCGGACAGATCGATAGAGTTACGAGACTCTGCGTAAGCTGGATAAGGGATTTTTCCGGTAGGTTTGAACCTGCTGGTGGTCGAGGAAGGAAAGAAACATTAATTTGTGGGTTGAAAAACTATTAAATCTACAGGAATATATTTTAGTTTACGCAGTTCGCTACATATGCGGTTAGCTAGCTCTGACTACCAGTAATAGTAGTAAACGCTCTGACCATCCAATCAAAGGGCGTGAAAATGCCGACGTTATTGTATGCCTGCTAGATAACCCTGTGCAATCAACTCAAAATCTGATTGGCTGATTAAATCTGAATAATTATCTGATTGGTTAAAGCAACAGTTTCATTGCCATTCATGTTAAGCTACAGGCGCCCGCACTATCGATTCTGAAGGCCTCGAGGCAGATATATTTGACCCTGGCAACACATGATGGCTGAAATATGATTGGATAAAAGCGCTAAAGTAAATATACACTACTGGAAGCAGCGCAACCAAGAGAAAAGCTACAGTATGAAATGAAGAGTCAGTGATTCTGATAGTGTTTAGGCCAGCAGAGAAGGCCTTGCTGGCCCTGACGGCCCACCACTGGGTGCCTATATAAACAGTGTCAACATTATTTCATCAGTGTCTAGTTTCATACCTGTTTCTCTGTCCTCTGTGCTGCAGCTGATACAGTGTCGTGGTTTTTATGATCGTCCATCGTACACAGCACACATATAAACTTCTGGTCAGTGCGGCAGAAAACCTCAAGGAGTTATCATGTGTTTGGCAGATCATCTCCTGCAGTCGTCCAGTGGCATCAGTCACTTTATGTGGCTTACGGGAGAAATATTCCTCATGACGGTCAAAATGAGTTGGACAGTAAGACTCCAGACACACCAGACAGGACTTGACGGCTTTGTGTTTTCTTCCAGTACAGACGTCACACTGCACATCTCCAGCTCCAGCGTAACAGTCAGCAGGGAGTTTAGTCTTCTTCAGTTTCTCCACCAGTTCGGCCATCATGGTGTTTTTAGCTAAAGCAGGTCTTGAACTGAAGGTCTGTCTGCACTGAGGACAGCTGTAGACTCTCTTCTGATCCTCCTGGTCCCAGCAGTTTGTAATACAGATCTTACAGTAACTGTGTCCACAAGAAGTGGTCACTGGATCCTTCAGGAGATCCAGACACACTGAACACATGAACTCATCCTGAGAAAATCTGGCTTCTGCCATTTTACTGACAGAAAACTGAGACACAAACACCCAACAGCTCAACTGCACTTTAGTTTCTCTATCCCGAAATCTTCCTGCTTCGGTGTTTGAGTGACGTGTGCAAAACAGGTTTATCAGGGCTATAAATCACCATAAATCCTCATTCCTGCTGAGTTCAGATTTTACAATAGTAAATGTTTAATGTTTTATTAGCTGACTGAGGTGTGTTCAGGTACAGTTGGAACTAACCTCTGTTGAACAAACTTCACTGGTTCTTGCAGAAGCTTCACTGTGCTGCACTCGTTCATTCCTGTTTTCCTGCATTCCTTCATTTGACTGTTGTATCACTGTAAAGCTGCGCTGAACAATCTGTATTGTATAAAGCACTATATGAATAAAGGTCTATTGACTTGATTCGCCCCTGAGCTTCTGTTTTACCATATTTGAATTGTGTAAGGTAAATGCCTCGGTCTCTGGGTCCGTATGAATTAACTCAAATGATCTATAGGGAATTTTAATAACTAATCATGAATATGATTAATATTTTGCATATTACAGTTACATTAAATTATCGAAATTGAAAATGTATAGATTATATGAATATATAAATAATCAATCACAACGTCTTATAATTCCTCATTCATATATCAATAATCTTATTTAATTTCGATTATGAGATAGCCTTTAAGGGAAATTCATGTAATGATCAAATAGGTGTTTGTCCCGCAAAAACCATCAAAGATCAATCCATCAACCTCTCAGTAAAGCTATCCCTC
>JARPMJ010004837.1:0-70374 GCA_033366665.1 Phoxinus dragarum | reverse complement strand
AGATGAGTGCATCAACGAAATGGTGTATCCATATGGCAGTAATATACAGCTATAATATTATAAATGTTATTTGGTTAATTAACATCATATATCTAACAACAAACATGGCAAAAGTATTTTTTATTTCTTATTGTGCACACAAACCTTGGGCCCAGGCAGCATTTCATTTTGTTTGATTTTGACTGTTGTCTCTATGAATCCAGAGCATTGTCCAATCAGCAGAGGCTCAGGGGGCTTCTGGGTGGGATGCAGTGATTGAGGGGCATCGGAGGCATCATCATCTTCATCATTTTCATCGGTTGTATCCGTCTCCCTGCTGCTCGCCATGACATCAGAATTAATCAGCCCCTAAATGGATGAGTTGAATGGCAATGTCCATTACAGACAGGAAAAGTATGCTTGCCATA
Source organism: Phoxinus dragarum (assembly GCA_033366665.1). Classification (NCBI taxonomy): domain Eukaryota; kingdom Metazoa; phylum Chordata; class Actinopteri; order Cypriniformes; family Leuciscidae; genus Phoxinus; species Phoxinus dragarum. Next base: position 69,967 of record JARPMJ010004837.1, on the reverse strand, counting down.
ACATTTATGCGTTTAGCAGATGCTAACAAAAGCGCCTTAAAAGTAAGGAACATCACAAGCGATTTTTTCATAATAGCCAACAATATTTGTGGTACACAATATTAAGTTTAAAGTAAAAGTAAGATTAGCACACAAGCTGGAACAGAAACGCAGAAAAAGGGGGAGTCATACTAAATGTAAACACCACTGGCACTAACTAACAGGTTTCCTCACCTGTGATCCTCCCAGGGTCTCGTAGAGCAGCTGTACGGAGTTGAGCTGAAGGATCTTGTGCAGGAAGGCTGGTGGCTGGTGGATGTCTACAGGCACTGTCTGGTTTGAGTCTCTCACAGCCTCATCACAATAATCCACCCTGCAGTACCACACACCACCACCGGGGACAAAACACAGCTTGGTCATAAACAATGGAATGCACATGAGCCAATGAGTATTTTTAGCTTAACCTGTGAATCGACTAAAATAATGTAAAAATGTTAAGTATTTTTACAATAACATAATACTTTAGTTTAGATTAAATTGATAAAAAGTGACAGTAAAGACATCTACCCCCGGTTTCACAGACAAGGCTTAAGCTAGTCCCAGGCAAAACTGTTGGAGCTGTTTTAACAGAAAGCAACTTACACTGAGATATCTTAAAATATGTCACTGCCATTGTTTTGTCTCAAGATGCACACCAGTAATGATCTTTTTTCTAAGGTATGTTTATAAAAGCGAATTAAATGTCCTAATTGAACAACTAAGGCCTAATCTAAACACTGTCTGTGAAACCAGATCTTAGAATGTAAAAAAAAAAAAAAAAAAAAAAAAAAAAAAAACACTTTTAAATAAGTTTATGTTTACATAACATAAGTTTCTGTTCATCAAAGAATCCTGACAAAAAAAATTATAGCAGTTTCCACAAGAATATTAAGCAGCACAACTGTTCCCAATATTGATAATAATAAGAAATGTTTATTGGGCAGCAAATCATCATATATTAGAATGATTTCTGAAGGATCATGTGACTCTGAAAACTGGAGTAATGACGCTGAAAATTCAGCTTCGACATCACAGGATTGAAAATATATTGAAATAGAAAACAGTTATTTTGAAGTGTAAAAATATTTCATAATATTACGTTTTTTTTGCTGTATTTTTGTTCAAATAAATGCAGCCTTGGTGAGCACGAGAAACTTCTTCTCAAAAACATCATACTGACCCATTTATTAATGGTACATCTACCGAGTTACATTAGCTGGCACACTATTAATTCATCATACTTTATAAATAAACAGACAAAAACCAAATACATCCCTAAATGTATCAGGATGGAATTCATGGGCTCACCGTTTAATGCGCATCTCTAAGGCAACCCCAGCCTCAGCGTCCAGGGAATGGTGTTCTACTCGCACTATAGTGTCCAGGAAGGTGACTTTTATTCGACGTAGGACTGCAAACACACACACACACACACACACACGGTCATGTGATAAATTGCAGTAAGCTGGTTGTCTGCCACACATCAGGGTCTCAATCACCATGTAAAGCTTATTTAGTGATAATCAATGGCTGAGAGAATATTATCCATGCATACCATATAAATGAATAAATGTACATATTTGTTGTTTTAAATTACTACTAAATATATATATATATATATATATATATATATATATATATATATATATATATATATATATATAATAGGGCTGTAACGATTAATCGCGATTAATCGAAATCCAAAATAAAAGTTTGTGTTTACATAATATATGTGTGTGTATTGTGTATAATTATATTGTATATATAAATACACACACATGCATGTATATATTTGAGAAATATTTGCATTTATATACTGCATATATATTTTTATATGATTTATATTATATATAAATATATATATTTTTATATATAAATAACACATTTTTATTAAATATATACATGCATGTGTGTGTATTTATATATACAAAATAATTATACACAATACACACACATTTATTATGTAAACAAACTTTTATTTTGGATTTCGATTAATCGCGATTAATCGTTACAGCCCTAATATATAAAACTAAATAAGAATAGAAATAAATACATTAAAATTATTGTATAACAATAAGAGCTATGGATGAAAATCCACTACCTGGGACAACTGTCAAAGATCAAGGAAAGTTGAGAGGAGTTTAACTTCATGAATCAATATACAAATGTACTAGACACAAGAGCTGATACACACCTGTCTCGATGGTCTGTGCAAACATTTCCAGCCCCTCCAGTGGAGCAGGCGGCTCTTCTGACGCCTCGGGCGGGTCCTTCAGGCACTCCTGGGCCAGCTGCATGCTGGACGTCATGCATGACGACCACCCTTGGGAATCCCAGTTTCCGTCTAACAGAGATCAGAGAACAAATAATTGAGCAGTAACCCAATACTGTATAAAATATGGCAAAACGTATCAAACCAAACGAGTCCACAAAGAATGGTCAACAGAACTCACTGGTTCTGTATTTGGGTCTGCATGTTATTTGCAATCCAGTGACTTCAAGGGTGCAGTGTTCTGTCACAAGCGCTGCCCAGGGAATAGTCACTGTGATGGTGTTCACAAAACCTTCAACAATCTCCAGCGGAGCTCCCAACGACTCCAACAACTCGTTGACTGCCTGAAAAGAAGATTCAGAGTATAGTTAGTGAATCTGAAGGTCCAATGATCACATGGAAGAACAGAAGATGTCAAAATGACTGTGAAACTGGAGGATGTTGTGTTAATTAATGAAACATGCCCCCACATCTGCCCTGCCCCCCCGGATCATCCTGCAAAAATACGGCAGGATGATCATCCTTGTTCTATTGACCCCTATTTTAACATTTAAAATGATTAAATATATTTGTATATATAAAGTAGGGCTGAACGAATTTGGAAAATAATCTAATTGTGTTTTTATTTTATTTACCAATATTGCAATTTAATATACGATTATTTTTTAATCTTATGTATTATGCAACAAAGACAAGCAATAAATCATTGTATAATATGACCAACACAATATTAGATAGATTAAACATAATCTGTTCTTTCCTGTAGGACAGACCTATATGTTATAATGAAAATAGGTGATGCATGAATTGATATGAATAACAATTTTAAATACTTCAATAGTACCGGTAGTATATTGACTGATTTGTTAAACTTTTAAACACAATTTATACTCTGGAAAAATGATTATAAATGTGTAAAATATATATATTTTTAAATAAATTATCATAATGTTAGATTTGTTAATTTATCAATTTGTTATTATTTATTTTAACACTTTTTACACTGTTTTTCTCAACTTTTCCACCAACCCCCAGATGACAACACCACAGAAGTGTGCAAACTCAAAATGTGAAAGCAAAAGTTAGTAAACCTTTGTCACTGTGTCTCGAGACCAGGAAGAGAATCTAAGATGTAGTCTTTTCTGCACAAGTCATCAAACCTTTGGAAACACGAGTGCTCCTTCAACTAGATGTGTTGATCTCAAACTCAAGTCCAGATATTGCGAAACACTGGCAATTAAGGGGACAAGGAAACCGGCCTGGGCATGTCTTACCCCAAACTTACCCACACATCCAGGTTAATTTCACTAATGACCCCGCTGCCATTGTACAGGTCCAAGCTCAGCTGGTCCAAACTGAGTCTCTCCTCCAAAAAGTGGCCCAGATAGTGCTGCAGGAGGTACCGACAGGCCCGTTTCTTTATTGAGCCCGACCAGGGGAAGAGCCACCGAGACATAGGGCCAGAGCAGACGGGGAGAGGGAGCTGAGAGGTGGTGGAACAAGAGACCAGTCCTGCATAACAGACTTAAACCCCCCTCGGTAGTGTGTGAAAGTGAGAATACAAAAATACAAGCCTACTAGGGTGGACAAGAGCGGGTGAAACCGTCTAACTTCCTGTCTTTTGACACCAAAATCCCCCGGTTCTTCGTGTTTGGACGTAAGTTTGTCCACAGCAGCGTTTACAAGAGATTGTTTGTGTTGAAAATGGTCACTCCGGTTCTGTCTTTAATAATATATGTCACTCAAATTCGCGACAGGTCCTCTACGGTTCCTCTGGTCAACGGGTTGTTTATTGTTTTCATGCTCAGGCTGAACGAAAGTGCGTGATGACGTAGGCGCACACTGAAGATGCCAGAATTTGGAGGCGTCAGTTCGCCATGTTGGGACGGTCAAAACCTCATCCAGTCATGCAAATAATCAAACTTCTTGTACCAAATATTATGTAGATTTATGATATTTTTATTTTATGGTGTAGAGCGTTATGTAATAACGCATGTATCGTTACATATAATTAATTACCGTATGTAGGCTATATGTCATCACTGTACGAAAATAGAATGGCGCTTACACTATAACATTTGGACACTCATTCTGTATTATTAAAATGCTCAAATTTTATAGTGGGACTTAAACTATGAATAAAAAGTATTATTTGATTTTGTGACCATATTGTTAAACAAATCAAAACTTTTTAACAGTATTTAAGGAGTTAAATAAAATGCTTAGGTTAGTCTTAAACTTTAATTTTTTTCAGAAAATCAGAAAAGTAAGACTGATTACATCTTGAGTAATTTTTAGTTGGTCAAATTAGCTCTTAAGACTTAACATAGAGGCTAAGTTTATACAACTGACCAGTGTCAGATGTATGTTATGCACTGCTTTTCATTATTTGCTCAACATAAATTCAGTCACATGTTCCCAAACACATCTGGAATTTCTAAGGGCCAAATATTCCTTCTATGCTCTGTCATGATTGTGGTTATATTTCGCATTAATAAAAATCATCTTTCTTTAATATAGTTAAGACTTAATTAGGTATTGATGTTTTATTATCTTGCTGAGAATAGCAAACTTTATTTCTGCAAAAATGTAGCTCAACACCAACAAAAGCGCAGCACATATTTTAGACATCACAATTAAAACAGAAATGTGCTTTTTAAAATTAATACAGAAACAGTGCTGTAGTACGTACAAACCTGATGTATAATCCTTTTTGAGGAAAAAATAAAATAAAATTATACAATTAATTATAAAACAAGATTTGGTTTCAGTTCGACATTACAACTTAAGTGCCTGTTAAACAACAAATAAAACTATGTACATACAAACAGGTATTCATATATACATTTCTGTTTGTTTGTTGTTTTCATTTTATGAAAGCAGCTTCTGGGATCTTTCCTTGAGCCTAAAAGAGAATAAAATATTATGATGAATGACTAGTTTTTAAGTCTCAAATGGATGTGACAAGATTTCAATAGCACACAGTCCACCTCAAACTATATATCTGATCACTGTAACCAACATACATTTACTGTAATGATTTACAACATGTTCAAATCACCTGATCTCAAAGAGGGAATTCAAATAAAATTCAGCATGACTATTCAAAGACAGACATCAAGTTTAGAGATGGTTAATTAGCTTTTGGACAATTTTTAAACTACCGGTAGTCTAGTTTTCAATAGTTAATGCATTTTAAAAATGGTTTATTGACAGCACAGAACTGCTGAAATGAGGTTAATATTAAACACCATTTACTAAAAATGGTCATTTCTGTTATCGGCCAAGCAGATTCATACCTTTAGTTCCGTGAAAATGTGAGCTGCTCGGTGAAAATCCCACGCGTTATCCTGCAGACATCTAACAGCAATACACAAGCCTTACTAACAGAATCGAGATAATATTGACTAGGGCTGGGCGGTATGACCAAAATCTTATATTAGTAAGTATTTTCAAGTAAATGCAACTTTACGAAGTAACAGTATAGTATAGTATTTTCACTGGAAATGTATTTTCACTGGAAATTCAATGAAAACAAAAGTACCGGTATATCCTAAATAACCATAGTGATAATGCCTATTTCTAAATGAAATATTTTTCAAATAGAAAGTACTAATTTTTTGGGACTCTCACCTGTAAATAATGTAAAGCAGTCCTACTAATAACTGCACAATACATATATCTACTGTAGTGTAACTTACAGCCCAACATCCTTGAAAACACATAAATGATGCCATTTACAAAAGCAGAGATTTTGGATATCACCCAGCCCTACTATTACCCACATCATCAATATAAACATCCATATTTAGTTCCAGAATCAAAGTGCCCCTATTATGCTATTTTAAAGGTTTCTAATTTTGTTCTGGAGGCCTCATACAATAGGTTTACATGTATCTAAAGTAAAGTTAAAAAAAAAAAAAAAAAAAAAAAAATTCATAATACACATTGCAGCATCAGCTCTTTTCTCACGGTGTGTGAAACGGTTCGATAAAGGATTCGGTTTCTCTAAACCCCTCCTTTCCGAGAGCTTCCTCTGCTCCGATTGGTCAGATGGCCCAGTCTGTTGTGATTGGTCAACCACTTACAGTGTGTGTCAGAAAACCAAACACCCATTACCACATCTGAATTTCAGCTCCGGAGGCTACTCAGGCCTTGATATACAGTGATACGAACAATAATGATGCATAAATTTCACGGCATCAATCCAGCGAGTCCTCATCCTTTAGAAGTGCATCAAAGTGGAAGTTGAACCAAGCTCTTCCAGACCCTATCTACAACTAGTGTTTGAGGGTCGATGTAGTGGTTGTTCACATGCAGCAAATGAAGACCACAGGCTGGCATTATGCAAATTTGTTACAACCTACATTGGTTTATGCAGGAAGAAAGACTGACAACTGGTTTCAGGCACTTCAAAATCAGTTCTTTCTTTTGGGAGAAAATACCTCCATTTATCATGCACTTTGATCTTTAAAACTTTGCAGGCCTTTTACATTCACAAAACAGCTATATTACACTTCATGAAAGGTAATAAACTAAACAGCATAATAGGGGTACTTTAAGACCTAGGTGTAAGGGCATGGTTTTTCCTCACTGCTCACTTTTGAGACCATTCCAGGTTCATTTCAGACTTCTGAGAGAAGGCGTGGAGCATTTCCTGCTGCGATGCAGAGATGGTGGGCGCCGGGCTACTCGAGAGGGTTGGGGCTGGCGCTGCAAACGCACAGCGGATCTCCTCAGTGGTGGCGTTCCTCACAAACAGCTGGTCATTCACGATACACAGGCTGCAAGATGCAACAGACACCAATAAACATGCATCAAATCAACTTTGTGTTACCAAGAGGATATTTGCTCAAGTGATTAACGGTGATTCTTTTAATTGGCTGTTGGACAGTCAGCATTCAATCTGTGAATTTCACCCAACAGCTGGACAGCGTGTCCACAGGGAGAAGCCAGTAAATGAAAATAGCCATATTAAGCAATACATTACAGCAAAAAGGTAAAAGAAAAACAGAAGCAGACAGTGTTTTTTATCTAGTCACGCTTGTGATTTGCTGTTGGCTTTTCCTACCCAGAATTCCGAGCTGGAACGGTGATGAAGACCCTAGAGAACGCCCTGACAGAGTCTCTCGATTTGATTTCATCAACTGAAGAGAAGAAAATAAACATTTTGAGATGAACACACTGTCATTTTGACATGTAACTGTGTTCAAGCAAGACTCACCCTCTTTGAACACTCCACTCACTGTGAACACTAATAAAGTGCTCTATGGAAAGACAGGAAAACAACAAGATGTCAAAAATTGTAAATAGCTCCAGGGATAACAGTGTTAAAATCATTGAGGAACTTACCGTGTATGTGTTGACATCAACATTGATTAAATTAATGTCATGCTGGGTCTTTGGGAGCTCACTGAGGAAGGCTACCAGAGTCAGGCGAGTGCGTTTTAGCAAGCGGAACCGACCGGCTGTAAAGAAGAAGATGGCATGACTGTACATGACAAATATAAAATGTTTTTTAACATATTGTAAACTCTAATTTGCTTGTTTCTCCTGAAACATACAGGGATCTTTGATGTTCTTGATATTGCGGCTGTGTTTATGATAATCTTTCAACCTGCACCTGCAAAATTATAGGAAAAAGAAATGAGACCACAAATAAACTGTACAATTTTGCACATTTACAAACATTAAAAATTATTTTTCATTCAAATTTACTTCCCCACACTAGTGTACAATGTGGATGCATCTAACAAAAGTCTAGGTCACATTTCACCCCCAAAATAAATAACGAATCAATATATATTAAAAACGATATATATATATTTTTTATAATAGGCTACTTCAAAAAGTTTCGAAAAGTCAGAGTTTTAGGTTGATGCATATAGCAGAGAGTAGACCAGGCACGCGATTGTTACTTACGTGTGACTTGCTTAATGATAAAAAGAGTTATTAAGCTCAATAAGCTGCAACTCATTGTGGTTCTTGCGCTGTCTGACACACACCAGAAGCGCACACACACAAAAAACGCCTCTCGGACAGCAAACGATACCGAATTTAACTCTCTTTCGTGGCTTATTGCACTCTGTCAGATACACACAGTTATGTCAAAATGCCTGTCTTGGAGAGTATTCATGTTAACACAGTCAGTTATGTCTTAAGACTTAAGTTAACGTAAACAGTTGGGAAATAAATTGGTTGTGTGTAAATAGGATCCATTTATTGGGTCTTAATGTGACAGCGCCCTAATACAGTAAACCTGCTGCGGTCTGTCAAACAACAACAAAAAATCATTCACTGCTCTTGACTGAAATAACCTTTGCAGCTTTAATATGAATCAATATACATCTAATTCATTAATTTTTTTTAATTGATTTTACACTTAAAGCATTATCGTAAGGCATTAAACAAGTTATCGCATATCACATTTTTCTTCAATATAGTGCAGCCCAAAAATAAACTACTGAAAATGTTTAATGTAATTTTATTTCTTTTCATTTTTAAATTAATATTACCCCGTTTATGTTGGATTTTGTGATACACCAGATAAATGGCATATTAAAGACAGCCTAAAGCTAATCTCGACGAGTAGTGTTTTAAGGACAGAGAGCTCACACTGTACCTGGAGAGATTATTTATGGGTGGCAGACTGAGAGAGAAGCATGCACCATCATGATACGCCTCCAGCAGCCGCTGTCTATCCCCAGAGTCATATATACAGTAATAACTTCCACAAAACAAACACAAACACACATCACTGCTGATAAAAGCATGCTTATAGTAGAAAACATTAAGAGGCAGCTCTAATAAAACATTTCCACACATGCACTTACTGTTGCAGAAAACGCTGAATGAGATCTTGGATTTCATTGGAGACAAAGCAGCTGCCCTGAATTAGTTTTACAGACACATCCAGTCAAAAACTTGACATGCTTCAGGTCAATATAACAGTGCAGACTTCTAGGCTACCTTGCAAGGAGGGATGTTTGTGCGTGTTTCCACGTCAAAGCAGATCGGAAGTGGAAGCACATGACCGTCCTATGGAAATAACAACATTACAAACAAAACTTAGTGACTACATTTTGATGAAATTTGAACAGTTTTTTCTTTGTAAAAATGTGAACTGATGAATCATGCAAATTTTTCAATTTACGTTTGCTTTATTCCAGTCAGGAGAGTGTCTGATGACAAGGGTTGGGGAGTAACGGAATACATGTAACGGCGTTATGTAATCAGGAAACAAAAATCCAGTAACTATAATTCGTTACAGTTAGTTACGTCAAAAAACTTAGCAATCAGATTATAGTTACATTTTGAAAAAAGGGGGAATACTTTCAGGATTACAATGGTTTAATTTAAAACGTAATAAATCCGTATTTTGGCATAATAACACTATATTAAGCGCTGCTTGATTATACTACAGTAGTTCCTGGTTCTGTTGCCAGTAATAACTCACGTGTGCCACCCACTGGTGCATGCGCAAATAACAGCCATCTACAATCTCCTCAGACGCGCAGAATGAATCTGCTAGTAGAAACGTTGCTGCGCGCGGGTAAAAACGCTTTCAATTCATGGAAATTCCCCTGCGATTTTGTTTTTTAAAGAAGAAAATGCAAACGTGGTTGTACCAAAACATCCTTTCTTAAATCGCTTCTCACTTAAGGGGATGTTCGCTGTATATAATGTAGGCTACGGGAACACCCACTGCCAACGCCCCAAGTTCAGTCAGGCAAATTAAGAAAGATTACGGCTTTAGTCAACATGTAGGCCTATTTTAAAATAAACTAATATTTAGATTGTGTAGAAATTTTAAATGTTGTGTTTTTATTTGTACATGTTAGTTAAAAATCTGTAATACCACACTGTAGCCACTAGATGTCTAGCCCTTTACATAAATATATATTCAGGGATGCGTGTTCCCAATTTGTGGAAATGAGACATGATTGCTTAGTTTGAAAAGGTTTCAAGCTACAACATAGTTACTTACAGCTATATGACATTTTCTTAAATAGTTTATATTTTCCAAATATTTTACACCGGACCAAATTCTTAATAAATAAAAGTAAAAACATAAAATAATATTTCTTCTTGCTTGACTATTTATATATGTGACCTTGAAGTAATCCAAAAGTAATCAGATTACCGGTACATTACTTTTAAATTGTGGTACTTGGATTACGTTACCGAATACTTTTTTTTATTAAGTCATTTGTAACTGTAACGGAATACATTTTAAAAGTAACCCTCCCAAGCCTGCTGATGACACTTAATCAGTGTGTGTTCTTTTGGCAGCCAGTCTGGAATAAGGCATCCTGTCCTTGACCAATCAATGATTGACTGACTTAATATCTGACAAACACTAATAACGGCACAGTACATTCAGTCCTGTTAGTTCAAAACATTATTGACAAATCAAAAAAAGCTCACCAGTCTGTGAAGCCTGGGAAATCGCTCCCGAACAGCACTGTCACAGGAGACAAGAGGAAAAGCGTGATGCACCTCATTATTACAGCAGACACACCAAAATCACATGTCATGTGCACTCTCAAGTCATTCTCCTAATTTATTTGTTTATTCTTTATGCAAATACAATGAATGATTGCTGAAATGTGTTTTGATCAAGAGACTAATGAAATAAAATATTTAGAAACAATACTGCGCCAAGATCAGCACCGGAAAAATATTTTTAACCCTATTTTTATCACACTCTGGATGGATTGGTTCAGTTTTTCAAGTTTTAAACCCACATTTCACTTACCACCATTATTGAAAGTAAAAAGGACTATAACTTTCAGCATGCAATGTTTTCATCTAAAACCTGCTTATTTGCAGCGGTCTCTGACCATTAAACTAGAAGAGAAAGTATTTTTACTTTAACAGACAGATAAGTTCTCAAATGACTTTGTAAATGAAAGCCATGCAAGCGCATGGAAGAAATGACAAACAAGACAATGACACAATCAAACAACCAAAATAAACTTGTTGATTAGTGACGGATGCTGTGCTTTTATTGATGTGGTTTTTATGAACGCTGACTTTGGATGAGTGCATTTCAGAAGCAATGATGGCAATTTTATCAGCTTTGGCACTGATGCTTGTGCCCTGATATCCATCAAAATATCCAAGATATCCATTCTCCCATAGAGAAATAGCCAACGAACTCCAGCAAGCTTCATTTAGCCATGAGAATGAAGTCAGTTGGGAGAGAAACGGTAATAAAGTGAATGGGGAGTCAGCATTTACTGCCAAATATCAGCCAAATAATTGGCCTGATAAATCAGTTTATCACTAATTTAAACAATTAGTTTGATCCTAATTGGAGTCCCATAACCTGACCAGGGCAAGTATAATGTTAACAGTTTTTAACTGCATTTATTCTTTATAGTTCAGTTAGTTTCGCAGAGTTAAAAAAAAAAAAGGAAAAGGAAAAAAGGAAACCAGATAAAAATGGTTTTCACACCATTGTTCTGTTTTTGCAAACAAATAAAACTCTATACATGTATATATAGTTTTATTTGTTTGCAAAAACAGAACAATAGTGTTTAAACGCACACACTTTATTAGTGTACCAGCCAATCACATGGCAGCAGCTCAATGAATTTAGGCATGGTCAAGACGATATGCTGAAGTTCAAACTGAGCATCAGAATCGGGAAGAAAGGTGATTTAAGTGACCTTGAACGTGGCATGACTGTTGGTGCCAGACGGACTGGTTTGAGTATTTCAGAAATTGATGATCTACTGGGATTTTCATGCACAACCATCTTTATGGCTTACAGAGAATGGTCATGAGAAAAAGATAAAATATCCAGAGATATTTCTGTGGGCGAAAATGCCTTGTGTATGCCAGAGGTCAGAGGAAAATGGCCGGACCGGTTCAGCTGATAGAAAGGCAACAGTAACTCAAACAACCACTCATTACAACCGAGGTCTGCAGAAGAGCATCTCTGAATGCTCAACATGTCAAACCTTGAAGCAGATGGGCATGGGCAACAGTGGCAGAAGGCACACCGGTGCCGCCTCCAAAGTCACCAGATCTCAGTCCAGTGAGCACCTTTGGGATGTGGTGGAACGGGAGATTCACATCATGACTGGCTGATAATCTGCAGCAACTGCGGAATGCTATCATAACAATATAGACCAAAATTCCTGAGGAATATTTCCAGCACACCTTTTTTAATCTATGCCATGAAGAATTAAGGCAGTTCTGAAGGCAAATGGGGGTCCAACGCGATAATAGCAAGGTGTCAGCTAAAGTGGCAGGAGTATATGTGTGTGTACTCTTTGGTGATTGTGAACTAATGGTTTCCCACTCACAATCTCTAGCATGAAAATGTTTGTCCTCAAGCCATTTTAATACAATAATGAGCTTGGGTGATGGAACAGCCAACTTTCTTCCATCAAATTCGCTCTTCATTGTCATCATTGCAGGCTGGGGCCGAGTCCCACAGCTGTGTCTGCCTTAGGTTGATCATACCCGTGTTTGAGTATCCATCCTTCCAAACTGGACAAAAACAGCACTCTGACTGGAGCAGGAATACAAGGGGGTGGGAAAATATGAAAATGAGCAATTATGTACTACATTTAGCAAATAAATGTGTACTAATTTCCCTTGAGATGCCAACATACTATTTCCAGTGGATGACTTGATAAGGAAGAAAAATGTGTCTTTTCATTTAAATCTTATTCAACCGTCTTGAAACACAACCTACATATTTCTATTATTATATTAAAGAGTAATTTAGTTCTCTGGTATGAAGGTTGGGGATAAACTTCATGTATAACAGATGCTGCTGAAGAGTAAATGTCTCTGTGGAGGGACAAAATAGAGGAATGATTTGGAAAGCCCCAGAAACAACATAGGATGCTGCTGCTGTGATTTGGAGAAAAGGAAGAAAGAAAATCCAACAGAAATGAGAGATTGTCAGTCTGTCATACACTTGCACATGTGAACGCACATATACAGGTACCAGATGAACACAGTGCCATACAAGACAGACATGCCTTCATTTATTCAGACAAACTCAGAATTTGTTCTCATCCACAGTAACTAAATAACAGATTAAGCGGATGAATTCAACCACAAGCAATGAATTATGAATGTGTGTTCATGTATTAACATCTGCAATGCCAGGTTTTGAAAATAGTTTGATGTGCCAGCCAGGCATATTAATTACCATAAGACTGTGCGGGCCTCAATTGGGACTGTATGAGGCTATAAATCGGTACTACAATCCTAAATGAGAGTATCCACCTTATTTTTAACTTAAGAGTGTACACGGCCATTTGTAACTTGAATGTGTCTGGCTTCAGGAGTCACTTGCTTTCAGTTTTTTTTTTACCTGTACAAAAAAAGTCTGTTATGCTGCTTGATATTGCAAACTGGTATTTTCTATCATACAATTTTTATCATCATAGTCATACACGTTTACTGCATTGTTATTCTTCTAGTTATTTCCCTATAGATGCCAATGAATCAGAAGTCTCGCACATTCACAGAAAATAGCTTACTGACATGTTGAAAAATTAGGTGGACCATCATGGATGTCATTTAGATATAAAATAATTATTGTAATATTTAAAAAAATATATAACATATGCGAGTAATAATTTACTCTGATAACTTTTTTGGAGCTTGGCATAAAAAAGAAAAAAAAGAAAAGTATATTCATTTTAAAAATCCCATGGCGTTTTAAGATTTTATTAATTAACATGACATTTCCAGGTCTATAAATCACACTTCTAAAATGAGACATTCAGGTTTTTCAAGACCGTGGTAACCCTGGATCTCCAAAGAAAAACTTAAGGAATTAATCTCGATAGTCTCGAAACCAACAGGTCTGCTGTTATGTCTCATAAGGAACCGAGACTGTTTAGTATATCTATCAGCTAATCATATCAACCTTGACCTTTAACCTCACAGTGTGTCTCAGCTCACTGGCACTGACCTGATGTATGAGGTCTGATCTTTGAAGTGATCACACAGAGGGTTCCTGTCCAGCCACAGCTCCACCAGCCTGAAGCCCTTCACCACATCCAGCTCTTGCTCTGACTTCAGCTACGGACAGACAGAGAATGAGGTCAAACAGACACTGAAAGTAAATTCTGTGTAGCTTGCAGTTGAGCAAATTAAAGCTAAAGAATTAAGTGGGCTCATAATATAACAAACGTGTCTCACTATCGATGTAAATATAAGCGTAATAGCATCTCTCACCTCGTTATGAGACAGGTTCAGTGACTGCAGGTTGGGGGTTTTGTTCACCAGTTCTGCTATGTCATGCAACTTACACAGCTTGTTGTTGCTCAGGTTCAAGCACAACATCTGTGAAGGATCAAAGAGAGATTGGGACAGAAATAAAATGTTCCTTCAAACTCTAAACGTTAGATTACATGAAAGCAGGGTTTCCCAAATTGGGTTCCTGAACATGATGAATGATGGGATACGTTTAACCTTAAATACAGCTCTGAAGCGGGGCGCTGAGTTTTGAGCATTATTCCGACCTGCGACATTCTTGCCCACTTACTTCCTGTCACATGTACACGCTGTCAAGAGGCCAAGACCACAAGTGTTGGCCCTTCTATCATGCATGTGCTAATAAGCTCTGACCTCATATCACTCTGAGACACCTGACAAATGTTTCCTGGAATAAGTGTGAGCGTGACGTACCCACAGCTGTTTATCCTAGAAATATAACCGCATAGTTCAACGTTTCCACCAGCTGGATGTTTTGATTTCCTATTTTTGTCTAGACACTATGGCTGAGCTTGGCTGGATTAGATAGTTACTAGATTTATACTTCACGGTGGTTAGATGAAGGGTTATGAAGCAATGAACACCAGACACCTTTGACACACTTCTCGAAACATCATGGTGAATGTGAAGGATCTTAAAGCTACTCTGTCACCAACATTACCCGGTGTAACGCAATTTAAAAGAGAATAGCGGTATTTGCTAAGGCTAGCATCAGTATTACTATTGCTTATATTTCTGGTTAATAATTTGAACAAACCCCAAACACCAAGTCTTACCTCTGGGATATTCTCCTGTATGATTTTGATCACAGCTTGCATGCAGTTTTTCCGGTTTAAGATTATCTCAATATTATGAGAAACCAAGTCTGGTGAAAAAAAGAAAAGTAAAGCTCTAATTTCTCATTTTGAAAAGCTCTTAACTCATTTCTGACAAATAACTGTTCATCTTGACTTGGGGAATCTATTGTACTTTTTTGTGCAATGTCAGGGTTTTGAGCACTCAAACCCTCAGTATAGTTTTACCTGGATCAGTGCGGATGCTGCTCAGGTTGAGAGACTTCTGGGAACCATCGAAGCGTTTGGACATGCAATGCTGCAGAAAAGAATAGCAACAGTTAAAGTTGCCATGAATCAAAATGGACAATTCTTGTTTCATGGAATATTGCAGCATTTATTATAAATGATTTAACCGCGCACATAAATTTGTCAATTTAAAAGATAATTATGAAAGTCAAGAAAGTCGCAGTTTGTCATAAAACAGTAACGTTTAGTTTTATGTGAAAATCACTCAATGAACTACATCTCTCGTCTCGCACTGTACGTCACCGTTGCTCGTATGTGTGCAGTCTGGTACAAAACACT
This sequence comes from Phoxinus dragarum, assembly GCA_033366665.1. Taxonomy (NCBI): domain Eukaryota; kingdom Metazoa; phylum Chordata; class Actinopteri; order Cypriniformes; family Leuciscidae; genus Phoxinus; species Phoxinus dragarum. Next base: position 54,064 of record JARPMJ010004837.1, on the reverse strand, counting down.
TAGGCATCACGGCGTAACGTTACGATTATAACGTAAGACTATAGAAAACATGACAGACATTAGCTTCAGTAAAGTTAGCTTCATTCATTGAGAGGAAAGGTATGACGTCACATGTGCGCCTTTTCGGTTTGTAGTCTTTGTAATTACGTTAAGGTCTTATACCTTAACAGTTTTACATCAAACTGTGACTTTCTTGACTTTAAAATGTATATTTTAAATTGACAAACATCATATGTGTAATTCAGGGCACAATTCAAACGAGATCAAAATATTTGTTGTCTCTCGCCATTGACTACCATACAATATTTTTCCGAAATGAGGTCCCATGGTTGTCAACCGGAAGGGGAGGGGCTTAGGCTCTCTATTCCCGATGGACAAAATCAAGTCTCGCCCTACATTATTTGACTACACTTTGAATGGAACAGCTGCCCCTGTAGGCCACAAATGTTACTGCAGCAAGAAGCAGCTGTAGGTCAGACCTTTAAATGTTCCAGATCTTGTGGTTTCAGCTCACTTTGGAGGAAGGGGAGACTGGAACAATGGCTCATAAGCACGACCACCTGGAGAACAAGAAACATGGAATTCAGGATCCATAGTACAAGATGAACGTTTTAAAGAATACATGAAGCAGTACAGTACCCTCTGGCCTTCACTGTCTGTAACTCTGCGTGTGAGTTTGCGCAGAGCGCTGGCAGTGGCAGGATCCTCCAGATAGAAATGAACTGTATGTCCCTCTATGGAGTACTAGACAAAAACACAGAGAGACACAATCAGACAAACATCAACTGAAAACAATGTATTGGTAATGACATTGTTGCAGCTCCTCTCTTCCCAGTCTGTCAGTAACGCTCTGTTTAGTTCCTGTAACTATGGAGCCCCTCCTTCCAAAAACTGGAATTAAGTGCTCTGATTGGTTGGCTGGACCAGTGTGTTCTGATTGGTCAACTGCATCGAGCCTGTTTCGGAAATGTTATGCCCCTTACCAGAACTATGAGTTTCAACACACTACTAATGTATCTCAACCAGGCCTCGTCCCCTTTATTTGCATATGCTTTGGGTTGGAATTATTAAAATGAGGGATATTGTGACACGTACTGTACATCCCTGGAAGAAAACTCAAGACTACAATGGAGGTGTTTCGGGGAGTTCAGAAACAGTGCGCACAGATATGGAGAATAACTCCCTTTGGAGTAGACTTGTTCTTTGCATACCTTTTTCATGCTCAAACAGCAACATTACACACTAAAATGTTCAACATTTACCAATACAGTAAATCACAGCTGAATTACAAACAGCTCCACTGACCTCTAGTGGACATACAGTTACACCTTCAAGACTTGTTCAGCATAACTGACCACTTCATTACGATCACTTACGTGTAATGGAGTAAACGCAATGGGACAGAGATTCTGTAGTGATGTTAGCAGCCATCTTTTATCATACTTTTGTCCATGTGGGATCTGTGAAACAAAAGTATGAACAACACAGTCATCAGGAGTCTAGATAAATGAATGGCTTTAGCTGGTTAGGTTTAATAACTTATTGCGTATAAATCTGTCTGCTGTGGAGCTTAATACTTAATTAATTTATCACTGGTTAATATGATGTTAACTATATTGTGATGTAGTACACTGATGTTAAATGACTCGTTTTCTCATCATTTACACACCATCATGTCATTCCAATCCAACACGGTAAAGTTGAAAAATAGGGTGAACTATTGCTGAACTCTTACTGTCATTTTGAACCATATTTTTTCTTCTCTCCCTTTATCCTCTGCTCCGAATCTCTGTGCATTTCCGATCCGGTCTATTCGCCTCTCTCCTTTGAAACTGGGACGTCCATATGGAATACTGCATGAAAAGCATAACATGGGCAGAGAGTTACATGCAAACATTTCATACATCCAATCCTTATTTATGAAGAGGAATCATTTACAACAACACTTACCATCTCTGTTTGGACACCCCATTCTGACTACCCATTACAGACACATCAACACAGCCGTTATGAAACCTGCTGCGGGGTCCCGGCCAAGACGGCCCTGGGGCTCCACCACGATGCGGCATGCGTACTGGATAATTGTTTAAACTACCCTCGACGGACCCCCAACTTTGATGGACCCCCAACCAGCGGCCGTCATGATCTGAAACACACAAAACACAAAGTTGAAAAGACATGAAAAAGATACACTTAACCCACTCCAGACAACTCATGATGTTTATCAGGAGGAATAGAATATTATTCTAGCCATATTTCTGTAGAAGCTAGTTATGTTTTTAGTTCAATTATCTTACTGTTATTCTGCTAAACAAAGTACACGGCAAATAGTATTTAGAATTACTGTATTTGACAATTATCATGCATTGCATTTTATATGCTTGAGTTAAGTGCACATGCCAAAGAGCTGAACTGAACATGGGCATTGGAACCATTGTATATGGGTGGGACAAGACCCACCCACTTTTTAAGACCAATGATATCACTCACTTTTACCGTCTCTAATTCAGCACATATATGCATGTTCACTTTTCAGAGCACCGTCAGTCAAATTAAACTCCATTCCGTGTTTTAGCTACAGCGTTGATTTCCATGCAGCTGCTCAAATCCATTCCACTTGATACATTCAGAGTCCCACCAAACCCTTACTTTTCAGGCTAGATGAGCAAATGCGCATGTGCTGTCCACAAACAAGCTGGTATTTTAAGTGAATGTTCATTCATAATTTGTTCACCTGTTGCTTTTAAAAGGCATCATGTATTCTTAGTTTAAGTGAAACTGTAATTCAATGCTGCAACAATGTTGTCCCTGGGATTATCATTCAATAACGCTTACAGTTATCTGACGTTTTTGCTAGGCTAGCTAGCTAGCTACAGTACATCATTCAACCAGTGTTAGCAGCTCTGAATCCTGGTCAATGAGAGAAGCTAGTTGTTGTACCAGTGCTATGTGTTGATATTAAAGCTAAGGTGCTACTGTATGGTTATCCTCACTGACATCAACATTGAAATCCTACAGCCTATTATCTCAAAGAATTAAATTGAAAATCAAAAAATGTCCGCAAGAAATAAGAGAAATATGCCATAATGGAAATGTTGCATTTGTCGTTAGGCAGCAGAGCAGGAGACAACAAGTAGCAGTAGTACACCAACAGATAGGCAGGCACAGACAGAGAGGCAGGGAGTCTCAGGTAAGTTAGATTTTTTTTTAGTTTGACAACATTATGAAAGGTTCTCTTTCTCAACTGAAAATTATTTGATTAAGGCCTGTGTTGGGCAAGTTACTCAGGAAGTGTAATAAGTTACTTTTTACTTAGGCTATTTCTCCTTTAAAAAGTCATAATATTTCTTTACTTATTTCTTAGTTGGTATCAAAAGTAATTAGTTATGTTACTCGTTATATTACTTTATGAAAAAGCAACGTACAGCCTGTTTAGCAGCTCCTTTAAGAACTGAATCCACTTTATTGGTTATTATAATAACCTTACAGAAATAATCAGACAAACTGCATAACTGCAAACAAACACTGCAGCCTCTCACTGCAGTTTATTTCTGTGGCGAGCGGTGACTTTTTTAACCGGGTATGCTGTCATGTCCAAATTTACCAGTGCACGTTGGATTTGTTTATTATAAGCTAAACGCTCACGTTCACTCTAGACAGAGTTGTTAACTCTCTTGACACATGGCAACACAGTAAGAAGTATTTCTAATATGTTGGACCTTTTATTGAAAGTAGTTGTTTCGGTCAGACGCCACACTCAAAGGCGTTGTTTGCAAAATATGCCTCATTTTTGTGATTCCTCTAGGTGGCACTAGTGCAACACAAACTACATGCGTCACCTTTAAACGGTTACTAATAATAATAATAATGTTACAGTAATGCGTTACTGAGTTACACCGATTATGGCAGTGATATTGCTGTTGTGTACAGTAGCTTTGGGTACCAGTAATTAGGAGTATGACAAACTCCTCTTTTCATTTCTAGGAGCCAGAGAGAGAGCCAGGGACTGAGAAAGGAAAGGCGGCGGCACAAGATTAGACAGGGAAGAGAGTGAGAGTCAGGATGAGACGTATAACAAGGCAAACCAGCCTGACCCAAGAGTCATTCCAAACCAGCAACTTCCAAGTAAGACACTTCTCCTGAAACCTATCCATGGCTTCATTATTCTCCCAGTGCCAAAGGCACATTTTGTTTTCATTGCATGCAAGCCTTCAAACAACAGAGCAGAACTCTTGCCAAAAATATGGATCCAGCTGGGTTTCGAAATTGTAAAAGAGCCATTGACAAATTTTCAGTCAAGCTCATAAAGTGGCGATAAAAACATACACCCACTAAAAAAGAAGCATTGAAACACAGCTATCCACAGTGAACGAGCAGAGAGAGGCTAGATTATGCCTGGTCAAAATAATGAAGTCAATACGTTTTCTTGCCCGCCAAGGTCTAGCTCTGCTTGGCCATGGTAATGATTAAGGGAATGTAAGGCAATTTCTGCAACTGAGAACAGAGGATGACGATGTGCTTAAAGTCTGGCTAAGAAAGCCCCCCAACAATTATACTAATGCTGAAACTCAAAATGAGATTTTGAATTGCATGGCCAACTCCATTGTTAGGGGAATTGCAATTACTGTTCAGGGGTTGCACAACCTGCAGTACTTCATTATAATTGATGGAACCCAGGATGTGCCGTGGGTTGAACAAGAGGTCAAATGTATCTGTTATGTGGATCATAATCTTGTCCCTCATGAAGACTTTGTAGGTCTATATGAGGTGTCTTCAACAACAGGAATGGATTTGGCTCAGGTGGCAACTGATGTCCTACTGTGGTTAAACTTGCCCCTGTCCTGCCTTCGAGGGCAGTCTTACGATGGAGCTGCAAACATACAGGCCAAAGCAAAGGAGTTCAGGCAGTGCTCCGAGAGAAGCAACCTCTTGCTTTGCATGTTCACTGCGGTCCTCATTGTGTCAATCTTACGACTCGGACAGCCAGTGGCTCATTCCCTGTTTTATGCACTGAATTTGGTCCACAAACTTGGCACTCTTTAATCACCAGTCTGGAAAATACAAGACCATTTTTAAAGAGATTGCCCAGTCTGAAGCAGGGAGTTTCAGAACTCTAAAGCCCCTCTGCCCTACAAGATGACTTCAGAGGATGGGGACTGTCCAGGCATTACAGGACAGTACGACGAGGTATTGCTTAGTCTGGAAGAAATGGCTGAAATGGCCTCTGACACCTGTACAACCGCAAGACTTCTTGAGCGCTTTCAGAAGGGTCAGACTTTGCTTTGTCTTCTTCTTGACTCTCAAGCCCTCAAGACTGGAAGTGTCACAGGGATGCTTGCAGCAGTTGACTGCGTGAAAAAAAAAAACAGTTAAGGCGAAAAGGTCTGATGAAAGCTTCCATCGGATTTATGCAATGGCCTGTAACATGATCATTGAGCTTGGAATTGAGACCATCCAGATGCCGCATATCCGGAGACCTCCTCCTCAGCGCTACACAGGAAATGCAGCAGTGTTCACACTAGCATCCACCGAAGAGCACCATAGAGTGGAATATTTCAAAGTATTAGATGCTGTTGATGTACAGTTGACCATGCGCTCTGACCAGAGCAGCTTCGCTACCCTTAACAAATTGGAAAGTCTGCTAGTCGGAGGAAAGATGAAAGATTGGCTGAGCTGTGTTCGATGCCATTGTAATATACTTTGTAACCACAGAGTTGAGAGTCGTAATAAAATGAGACGACGCGCAGCAAGCAAAGTTGCAGTGGAAAAAAACCTCACCGTTCAAGCGCCAAATATGCACGGGACAGCGAGGATCAGCTTAGAGAGAGAGTGAGACAAAGAAATCTATCTGTAGTTTATCACATCATACTCAGTTTAAACATTTAAATAGACATATCAAGTAGTAATTACCGGTAGTGTATATGAATCATAGTTGATTATAGGCTGTTAGAGCTGGTTTGGTTGCTGAGAGACGGAGACGCGCAGAGACGGCAATTAACGTTTGATTTGTGATCGTGCTGTGCTTATTCCATTCATTCGAGTATTTTTTTTTATTTCATTTTTTTATTTAACAGGGACAATACACTAGGCATTGTTACACATAGACAACCGATGCCGTGTACAAAGGGCATATAGCGTAAAGCTAGTTTGCGGCCCACGGCCCTGGTCATATCATATTTCACAAGGCTTAAATAATTTAAATATACATACAATAATAAACGATATCATATCGTAGAACATGTATGCGATGTAGTAGCCTATTAAGAGTTGATATTACTCTTGCCAAGCTCTGATTTCTGAGAGATGCACATCACTCATTATTGCATAGAGATTTTAGAAAAGGTATTTGGCTTCGGGAATACCCCTAATAAAAAATTCTGGAGGATGACCCACCCACATTTTTTTTGTTGCTTCCGACGCCCATGGAACTGTATATATATATATGCTAGGGCTGTAACGATACACCAAACCCACGATTCGGTTCGTATCACGATTTTTGACCCACGATTCGGTTCGTATCACGATTTATTTTATTTATTTATTTTCAAAAAAAAATCTCCATGTTTTCGGTGCTGATGCAGTGGTGACACGTTTATGTTGTAAGGGTGGCGCTGCCAATATAGCACCTAAAAGCTGTCAAAGAACCGGTAAAAGTAATGATTATGAATATGTCAAATATAGCAAGGGGACATTTTAATTGTTTATTAATAAACTAGTGTTTTCTGTGTCAGCTGCAAAGATGAAGTTGACGATGCTGACTCGCGATATTCGCAGTAGTGAACGCGCCATTTGGGCCAGAGAAATGCACATTTCGGATTACATAGTTTTCTTTCGTTTTGAATTGTTCTGTTTAAAATTATGATTTCAAGCGTTCTGTAGATAATACATTTATTTCTCAGGTCTGTGAGGCAAGTAGGCTATGCTGTTGCTGAGTTTCGGTTCATTTATGAGACGAGCTCCAGCGCCGGCGGCTCCGTGTCGTGATATCTAGTCTGCTTTACTTATTATTTATTAAATCCAGGCAATTGGTTGATGAAACATTGATTAAAATTAAGATACAATTAATACAAAACGAAATTCACTTTAAAGAAAGGCTTGGTGCTTTCTGTTTGAGGTCTTTAAAGTTTTAAAGCAGTCCGAGAACTGTCACGTCCATAACATAGTTTTTTCCTCATAAATGCGAACACAAAAAATGTAATTAAATAAAATGAATATTTCATGTTCTGTGGAGAGCATAGTAGCTTGGAGAGCTACATTAGTAGCCTAAGCTACAGGACATAGTCTTTCAAAACATGACCTGCGTGAAAGAGAGATAAAAATAATGCGTCATCGACATCGTAGGCCTACATTTCAAACCTAACTGACGCCCATGGTCTTGTCGACTACACGATTGCCATCCTTTATCTCCACCGGGTAGTCGAAATGTTGCCATACTGCTGACTTAAATGAGGAGGGAGGGTCCGCAATCTCTGGGTTAGTTGCCATGTTACCTCGCGTTCTTCAACTAGCTCAACTTTTGCAGACAGGCGTCACATGATTGGAAAGGTAGTCACGGGGTGTGTCGCGATTCTCCCTTATCACACCGCGACACAGGATCGTGGATCTGAGTGTCGCGATTTCGGTTTCATATCGCGTATCGTTACAGCCCTAATATATGCATTTGTACCCATAATAGAATTATTTGGAGTATTTAAAGTACATTTCATTTAAAGGGATAGTTCCCCCCAAAAAAATAATTCTGTCATTAATTACTCACCCTCATGTTGTTCCAAACCAAAAAGACTTTCGTTCATCTTCGGAACACAAATGAAGATCTTTTTGATGATATCTGAACAATTTCTGTCCCTTGTGATGGATATTTTTTAATTAATCATAACTTACATTTATTTTTCTTGCAGGAACAACATTCATATGCTTTTGAATCTTAAATGTTTCCAAACCCTTTGGTCGAAAACTCGTGACTTTGAATGTGTGAGTGTATAAATAACAAATAGGGGAAATGAAACTAGACAGGTGTCTAGGTTTGAAAACTTGTGAACAATGAAATAATCAAGAAAACAGAGTTTACTTCTACCTAGTAACAGATGGGTTTGCCTATGATGAATTGCAGGGAAATTATGTATTGTATCATGTCATTTTCGCCATGCTCTTAGGGCTGCACAATATATTGAAATATCGCAAATGTATATATCGCGATATATGTAAATTGCAACAGCTTGCAATAACTGGGGTCATGAATTAAAGACAGAGAAAATCACTCGCTGCTCTTGGCTGAATAACTTTTGTAGCTTTAATAAGAATCAGGCCCTGTTTACACGAGAACGCTTGCGGGTGAAAACGTAAAAATATTTTATCGGATGTGCCTTTCGTTTACACGGCGACGGCGTTTTTGGGGTTAAAAAACGCAAAAAAGTGAAACCACCCTCCAGAGTGGAAATCTTAAAAACGCTCCACCATCGCGTTCCCGTTTAAAGGGTAAAAACGGTAAAAACGCAAAAGTCTGCTAAACAGTGAAGGCGTCGCTTACGCATTTACGTCACAGGCATGCGCCAGTTCAGGAAAATAGCAAAACATTATCAAACTAAAATATAGCATTCATTTCATTGATAAAAAAATAAAAAAAATCTGTGATTTTTGAGCGACACGCGAAGAGCATCGAGGGTTAAACATAATTACCGTATTAAACCGTATTAAACATGAAAAACTGTGTCAGCGTCTCTTTCACTTTTTAGTGCTCCACATTGCCACCTAGCCGCCTGGAGTGCACACTACATCGAATTTCACACACTTTTGCGTCAGCATATGCACGCAGATTTCCCCCTCATAACGCTCGTCTAAACGCAGAATAAAAAGTGATAACGCAATGCCACTTTTGCGTTTTCTCTTCAGATCGTTTCCGTGTAAACATAGCCTCAGTATATTTAATTAATACAGTGAAAACTAAGCCGTGTTTTATTTTTACATTTGATTATTCAGTTTTCTTGTCACAAAAAGAATGTGAAACACGTATGTAGGTTATATAATTTAAAATATATCTTAAAGATAATTTAAGTTTATTTTACACACTTTAAGCATTATCGTATCGCATATCGCATTATTTAATGAGTTATCGCATTTTTCTTCAATATCGTGCAGCCCTACTCCTATTCTATAAAAAAACTGTTGTATTCTTTTTGCTGGTGGGATTCTCTCTGAAATTTGTCTGAGATCCTCCGGCCGTGATTAAAGCATATTCGAAGGCATTGTCTGGACTGGAGTCTGTCTAGTAGTTAATGCTATGCAGCAAAGTTAGGGAAGCTTACTAGACACTTTGATAGTGTTATAGTAAAATGTGCTGCGTAACACATGGGAATGAACCTCATTGGTTCTGGGAATGAACCTCATTGGTTCTCGCTCGTCAGGCAAACATGCTTGAGCTTCCGTTTACCACAATAGAGTTGATGAATGTTAAAAAAATAAAAATAATAAAAGCCTAAATTTTATCTGTTCATCCTATTAAGCGATCGAGTCTCTTCAGAAAATGTGGACTGAAATGGTCAATTCATATAGTATGGATTAGTTCTACAATCTCTTTATAAACTTTTTGAGCTGTCAATGGAGGGACAGAAAGCTCTCAGATTTAATCAAAAAGATCTTTATTTGTGTTTCGAAGATGAATGAAAGTCTTATGGGTCTGGAACGACATGAGGGTAATTAATGACAGAAATTTTGTTGTATGAATTTGATTTAAATTTTAGGGTGAACTAACCATCTCTTTAAAGTAAATATATTTTAAATACTCAAAATAACTATATGGGTACAAAATGCATATTCAGTTCAGCTCTAAATAGGATCAGGTTCAGTTTTACCTGTAAATGAGCTGTCACCAGTGTTCCACACCTCTCTCATCACAGCAGAGCCACTGGAATCTAAGGGATTTGGAGGGAAAGATTCAAGCAGAGGCACATTGTTGTTGTTGTTATGAACTTAACTTACTGCTGTGCAAGCAGCTTCTGATGTAATAGAACTACAAAACAACTGTGTTTAACGAGAATAAAATTATTATTTTAAAAACACACATAGGGAATATGCAAAGAGCTCAAAACGAACAGTATACGATTGATTGCATAATTACATTTTAAAAGTTATGAAACCTACTGTTCCCAAAATGCACTGACGTCAATTCTCAGCGACAATTTAACAGTAGGCCTACATTAGCCTATTAATAAACAATTATATTTATTAAATATAATTCATAACATACAATTATATAGATATAATATAATATACATACAAATACATGTTATATTATTGACAATTAAACATTAAGAATAAGAGCATCTAAGTAATATCTATTTTTTTTATTCTAATTTGATATGCTAAGTGGTGTAAAAAGCAACTAACGTTACGTTACATGGCCAGAAACACGTTACACACATTCCTACATGTAGCCTAATCTAACTTTAAAAAGTATTCTAACCGTTTAAAACATGCACATGTCTATCCGGTTCAGATTGGGTTTAATTTGACCCAGATTCACCATGAATGTGCAGGATTTGCAAAGATAGAGCAGTACGGCCTCTTAATAGGAGAGGTACTTCACCTTTTGCACACACAAAAAACAACGTTGACGTGTTAAAGTTAGTAATATAAAAACGCGATAAAAAATGTATCGCCATGTCTGACCATGATCAAACCTGTCAATCACTGCCTTAATCAACATCATGCTGAGTGAAACTTCGAATCGGTAACGTTACTATAGTTTCACAAGACACCAAACCATATCGGTTCATATAAAGACTTAAATCATGATAATTTTGGTACCTGAGGAACTGGAGCAAACCCGTGTTATCATAACGGAGAGGTTGGGGTACAATTCCTGATACCGAGTCATCGTGAAATAATTGCGCGCGACCGCGTGCACTGCTCTCACTGATGCACGTGGACTCTGTGCAAATGTGCTTCATCTTGGTTCGAAAACATGTGCGTGGCAACGTGCATATTTAACAGGCAAGAGCAAAAATATATCGTCTTGCAGCGATCTATAAGCATAAAATATAGTTGCAACTTTTAACCATTTATAAATTAGATTTTTTAAAATGATCTAAAATGCATAATTTTTTTTCAGATGAGTTAATAAATTAACCATCAGTTTTATGCATTGAGATTTTTTTCAAGGGTTTCATTTTTTTCAAGGGTTTGTGTTGTGGTCTAGGGTGTTGCTATGTGATTGCTAAGGTGTTCTGAGTGTTTTTGTGGCATTAGCACTTAGTAATTAGTTACTATGCAGTTGCTGAAGTGTTGTTGGGGGTTGCTTATCCAAGCCAAAAGAGTCTCAGGTCTCTGTAGGCTAATTGTCCAGTAGATCTATGGCTCTGGTCCCTCTTTCAAAGTAAATAGAATATGCTTGTGAAAATCGTAGGCCTAATTGCTTGGGAAATGTATATCTCCTCAACAAGCTACATTTTTTTAAGGTATTATGCATGTCCATATGTGGCAAGGTTACACATTCATATGTACTGAGCCACTATGGGGCTTTGTGGTGGATTTTTTTTTCCAAAGCTTTGTGTTCTCTCAAAACTTTTGTGTTCTCTCACAAAGACTATTTTCTAACAGGACAATTAACAGGAAGTGTCCGAACTCACAAGAAGTTTTCAGAGAGAATGCAAAGTTTGCAAAAGAATGCAAAAGTTTTGTGAGAGAACACAACGTTTCTTGGGGGAACGCATAAGCATTGATAAAAAATGTTTTCCCCCATCCCATATTTTTTCAACCACCATGTGACATATGAGCAATAATGTGATGTTTCATAAATCAGCCATTAACTGTGAATCAAATCGAAGCAATACACAAGTAGAACCAACTATAAAAAACATTTAATAGACGAATATATATATATATATATATATATATATATATATATATATATATTATAACAGTAACATGCTTTACACAAGAACATTTGCAACGACCATAGCAACAGATGTGCTTCATTAATACTATTAAAGGGACAGTTCACCCAAAAATGAAGATTCTGTTATCATTTACCCACCCTCAGCTTGTTCAAACCCTGTATTTCTTTCACAAATTGAACACAAAATATGATATTTTGAAGAATGTTGGTAATCAAATTAGTTTCTGGTCCCCATTGCATATATATATATATATATATATATATATTTATTTTTTTAAATTATTATTATTATTATTATTATTTTTATTTTTTTTACTATGGAAGTCAATGGTTACCGACATTCTTCAAAATAGCATCTTTTTCAGCAGATGAAAGAAACGGTTGGAACAACTTGAAGGTGAGTAAATGTTGACAGGATTTTTATTTTGGGTGAATGATCCCTTTAACTGTTTAAAGCTTTATAGACCTGCCATGTCCTAAAAAACAGTTTGGTTGTCAATTGATGGATCCAAGGTGAAATCATTTGTCTTTTTGGTGTCATTTACTGGAGTTTATGTGATATCACTATCAAAGTGGTTCCTCTTGGCTTTGCTCCCCTGCTTGTTTGATGGCTTCCTTCAGCAGAGAGATGAGGGAGGTCAATCCGATAAAGTACCCGTCCTCCCTGTTTCCCTCCACCCATGGAACATCATGCCTCAGCTGGACATCCTCTGGGGTTGGGATGGTCTTTCCAAAATCTATCATCCATATGTTTGCTTTGCCGCTGCAGTCGTGGACGAAAAGTAAAGAGCTTCCTATGATCTGTGAGAAGATGAGATGTTTATTCAAAAGGGCAGAGAGGTAACAAAATTCCCATAAATGTTTTGAGATGAAAATTGGAGCTGTTCATTCATTTTTTTTAGCAGATTTAATTTTCATGCTTGAGGTATAATTGTCCAATTTATGTTGTAGAACAAAACGTGAAAGTCTCTCGACGGGTCTTATTTTACTCATGAATCGAAATGTGCCATTTTAAAACCAACCAGAAACTTGCTTCAAAGTGAACAGTAACTAAAGCTTCAAAGTGAACAGCTCTATAATGTAGTAGGGTATAAGAAAACCGTAAAAAAATAACCTCGTGTTTGTAGAAAAAGGTTGACTCCTTTAGTGCTTCACTCAGTGCCTGTAATCTGGATTCGTAGGCCTCCTGAGATACACAAAGTGACAAATGAAGAATATTTTGATATATTTGGGATGAACTGCAATTAGATTTAACACACATATATATATCAAATTTTTTTATTACGCCTACTTGACAATATAATTGAAGTGTGTGTGTGTGTGTGTGTGTGTGTGTGTATTTCAATTATAATGTCAAGTAGGCGTAATAATAAATATTATATTGGACAAAAAAAAATACTAAAACAGTGCTTAAATTCAAAATGAATCCCCCATTCACAACCCAATTTACTCTTGAAATTGAAGTATTTAGAGTGAAACAAGATATATGAACATTAACTGTGTTCATTCGTTTTTAGCTATTAGAAACCAATAAGTGTTTAATTTATTAGTAAAATAAGAGGGCTCGTTGATGTCAGGCAGAAAAGAAAGTCGTTTCAGAAATGAAGCAAGTGAATGTTGACTTGTGAGTGAGTTTTATGTCCACTCACTAGAATGTGAACCTGGCTCTTGGTGAAGGATAGCAGGGTTTCTGTCACTTGAGCTTCTGTGTGTGTTTTGTAAAAGTCTCGTAACACTTTGCCATTCCCAATCTAAAAAAAAAAAAATGCAAAACAGTAAAATATCGAAATAAATGACCATGCAGTGTCTCTCTTGTAAATATTGTAGCCTCATGTTTCATACCACTATGCCTTCTATGCGGAAGCCCAGTGATGAGGTGGAACTGCTGTCATCCCTCCACTGTAGGTAACGCAGCTTTGTTACTCCTTTCTGTGAGTGTTCTTCTGCAGTGGGAGCTGCCGGATCCACTTTCACCATCTTTTGATACATATCAGAGCGTACGCTGGCGTTGGTCCTGGCCTTAAAGATCTCCTCCTCTTGGTATGTCCTGCAAGTAATGCCATAGATTCTAGATGGTACTGTATTATTGTTAAAATATAGTGTGATTATAACGTCAATGAAGAGTAGAGTAGCAAAAATTGTATTTCTGATTGGTATTATATTAGAAACTAGTAATTCACCAAAATTTATTTTTACCAAAATGGATGTTTTCAAATAGCTGAAAACCAAAACCGTTTGAAGATACCTTCCTGCAAAGATACCTGAAAAACGATGTGCAAGTGTATCTGGACAAAAGCAGTTTTAAATGCAAAGGGTGCTCACACCAAATATTGATTTGATTTAGTTAATAGAAGTTAATTGATAAATAAAATCTATTTATGACATTATTTTTGGAAGCATCCTCACTTTACAGCATTTTTACACAAGTATCTATAACTTTTCACAGTACTGTATCTTTGCAGGCCGGTTTCTTCAAGCGTCTTGGAGACGTTGCCACAGTTCTTCTGGATTTATTCAGTTTTTTTTCTGTTTCTTCATGTAATCTCAGATAAACTCGATGATGGTGAGATCAGATCTTTGTGTGGATCATAACTGGCTGTTGTCAGACTCCTTGTGCATACAAAAATCTCACTGGATTATTACAATTAATGGCAAAATGAACGTTTTGAAATGTAAACTGATATTTGTGACATACAGCAAAAGATGTAAATAACTGGCTTAAAACCAGTTTAAATACAGTAACGTGCCTAAGATTTTTGCACAGTACTGTAAATTTCTTTGCTGATCCAGTTGCTGAATCGTTTTATTTGCTGAAATGTCAGTGCATCAATAATCTGAACTTTTGTGCGACATTGCTTTTCAGTCTTGCAGGCAAATGTATCAGTATTTTATAAAACCTACCCAAAAACAACATTATTTTGAAGTATTGTCTCTCACTGTACATTGTGGCTTAAGGTAACAAGACAAATGAATGTTAGTCCCCTTCCTACCGGACACCCATTTTGCAGTCCATGATGACAGGATGTTTGAGCCCACTAAGCAGGTCCTCTAGACGGATGTATCTCTCTCCGTCCTGACTGATGTGCCCAAAATAATGAGGCACGAACTGACAGAGTGCGTCAGACATGAGGGCCTGCAGACAGACATCTTCCACCTTGCAAAACCTCTTCAGCACCTCCCCACCCTCACTCAGCCTTACATTACCTAGAGAAACCACACAGAAATACTGCTTAGTGCAAAAGTATTGTTCAAACCCATTTATTTAACATGTTTTTTTGATAGAAAATGATGAAGGTATGGTGAGGGTCAAAATGCTGTGTCCTTTAGAAAAGGCTGAGCTTCGTACCTTGGTGACCAGCTAGCTGGATCCATGAGCTTTGTGTACGTTTGGACCACTGCATCATGGTCAAAAATGTTCTCCAAGATCGACACTGGGAAAAACAGGGTCATTTAGTGGCAGTACCTTAAAAACAATTTTCTATGTTTCATTTTCTATCATTGCTCATAAAATGGCATGCTTCTTTAACCTCGAAGGGTTTATTGTTAAACCCTACCAATGGTGAAACAGTTCAAACCCAAAGATATTACTTGCTACTTGTTGCATTATGGAGTATATAGTATGTTTTACAACATTGCATGACATTTAAAGAATTTGTTTTCGGAATATTGCAAATGTGACCGTAACCTGCTACTTTCTGTCTACTGCACTATGCAAATAACGTATTCAAATACGATATGTTATGGTACATGCAAATTGTCCAACACATTTCAGTGCACCCAAAAAATAGAGACCTTTTCCAGTTAGTCCACAGTTCAGACTGAACCTGACACCGGTTTAACTCATCCTGAGAGATTCTGCAGAATCAAGATAAACTGCTTTGTGCTTTCTAAGCTTTCCCAGAATTCCACTCACCTTCTTCATCGTCTGCCTCCTGGCGGCTGTATCCTCACTCTCGCTGAAGACTTCATCACTTTCTGCCGAGGAGTTGTTGAATGAAGAGGAGGATGAAGCAGAGGAGTGAAGGAGAACCCGAGAGAGGACAGGGTGGGGAACTAATTCTTCCTCACTATCTCTCTTCATGCTTCCCTGCATATAATGATCTCCATCCCGCGATGACCCAAGCGTTTGTGCGTTTCTCTGTTTTAAGCCCCAACTCTTCTTCCTGTGCACTCGTTTGTTGTTTAGTTCTCCCTCGTTACTCTCATCGATACTGTCCAGACCTCCTCCCAGCCTTTCCCGCCGCACCCCTTCCTTCAGAACCATCTCGCCTCTCCACAGGCTTTTCCTAGTTGCTGCATTCAGTGCCACTTTTGAACCCTCTTCAACAAGATTTCCACTAGCGATCACCCTCTGCTCTTCCACGTCCTCGTCCTCGGTCATTTCTCCAGAAGGTATTGGTGGGGGATCCACACATACATATTCCAGAGGTTCTGGTTTCGTGTCCTCCGTTTCCTCATATGCATTTATCTGAGTTTCAATTGGCTCTTCTAGCTTGGAAGAAAGGACGGCGTGAGCGGCAGCCAGTTTAGGTCTGGCTCTGAAGACTGTGTTCTTGTTATGATGACTTTGATTGTTCAAGGATGGTGAGAAATCAAAAATCTTGTCTTCTACGGCATCTCTCATGCTCTCCCCATCCCTTCCATTGCTTTTCTTTTCTGACAATGTGCTCATTCTTTCTGGAGTTGAATCCAAGTCTTTCATGAAGCCGCTAAGATGGAAATTCTCATTGGAAACGGACGAAACTCGTGTTTTGTTTTTTTGAGCTCTAGAGAAAGGGAATCTGGGGGGATGAACAAAATCATTATTTGATCAATCATAATAGAATACCTAAAGAAGACATGAATAGACAGATAACAAGTTACAATATTCATCTTATCAATAAACTATGTTGTTTAAAGAGGCATATCATGTAAAGATTTCCTGGACATATATAAAGCCTTGGTCTACAAAATACTAGACCATGCTTGATCTGCCCAGGAAATAGCCCACATATGCTAAGTGGCACACAGTTCAAAACAATTACTTGTAGGGGGAAAAAGGCACCAACTCCCACGTACCCGATTTGCCAATCTTTCATCACTCCTGTGTGTTAAGTTGAACCATCCAGCAGTTCAGCATCAAAGACTCAATGCCAGTTCAAAGTCTTGCTGTCAACGTTTTCCAGCAGTGATTTGCATAATGTGACATCATGGTTTTCCACAACATTTGTGACAACGAGCTCTTCTGGAGGTTGTGCCGAGGGCTGACCCACACTTTTTAGTGTTGAGCAGTGACTGACTCTTGCAACCGCGTCATGGATGCATTTCCATTTGTCAGATGCTTTCTTATTTGATCAGAAATCACATTTCCTAGGAATTGAACACATGACTTTGGTGTAGTTGGCACCATGCTCTGTCTATCATCTACCATAATCTACAGATTATATTACTTGTTGTGTTGTACATCTTGCTCACAAATTGTAATTTTGAGTTGTTTTGTAATTCTCATTAAATTCTCTATTATAATACAGTATATTACTTTTATATGTAAAATCAGTGTAAATTAAAGACAATATTCCATGATGTACAAATACTTTAACATTTATTTATTTTTTACATTAAATTTGAAGTCTTTTTTTCACATTAAAATGTATGGGTTTTTTACATTAAAAAGTCATAATTATAAATGTCACATGTCAACAAATAACCTTCCGTAAAGTCATATCCTCAGCACTTTCTGCTGTCACAGCCAATATATATTTATCTGGTTGTCTTTGTGTTTCCATGAGAAATGCATGTAAATTAATGCAAATTAATAATGTCATTTTTTCCAGACATACGCCACAACCAAATGCCATTCTTCCCCCTTGGGCTATTTATTGACACAGTCTCACTGTTTTCAGTGCTGATTATATTATATTATATTCCACAACAAAGGATACTTCTGGAACGGTTAGTTTGGATATGGGTTATGTCAATACTCAATATAAAATATGGTGGTAATGTAATTGTGCTTGTCTTGATTACCTTTGAAATAATGACAGGCATACAAGCGATTATTTCAGGCTAGCATATATATTTTAAACAAGGAAATTGTTACCAAATATATGAAGTCAACTTGGTGGCCTTTGCTTTTCATAACCTTTACCCTCATTTAGAAGATGGCTCCATTCCTTCTCTAGAAGCTTGTACAGACATCAACACGATAGTAATTTTTATCTGTCGTGTCTGTTAATGCTTTAGAAGTTTGTATCAGGCCCTGTGATAAATGCCTGTGCCTCAAAATCACGTCTCCATCCCCAGCCTCACAGATGGGTTCATCTTCTGCGAGTTCTCTGGGGTCTTCACTCTCCTCCACCCCCATGTCTGGAATGGATTCTTCCAACTCCACAGAATTGAGCTCCATGGTGTCAACATTCTCCATATAAATGGGGGAGTCCAACAAGTCCGTTGTTGTGGCTGTTCACAGAATTAGATCAACGCACAGTCAAGAAAGGTTTGAAATGAACCACATTTATCTGCTAGCCTTTCATATTTATATGCTTTCTTGATTTGAATGTCCATTGATCTAATTTATTTTCATTTCACTCAAGAGTTATTTTAATATAGATGAACTATTCATTAAAATGAATGTATATTATTTCAAGTATAAACTTAATTAATAATACATTAATATAAATTAAATCCAATTTTACATTTTAGGATGTTACCCAGCAGTTGCAATTGGTTTGAAACAATACATGAGCTTCACCTGGTGTATTTTTTTCATCCTGGGGTTCAAACTGATCATCCAGGTCATCTTGTTCATTCATTTCCTCTTGTTGTATACTAATCTGAAGCAAAAAAAAAAAAAACACTGTGTGAAAAATGGATGGATGGATAGCTGGATAAATACATTGGAAGGATGGATAGCCTGGATGGATGGATGGATAGGTTGGATCATGGATCGCTAGATATGATAGAGAGCATGGGTGGATGAAGGAATGGATAGATTGGATGGATGGATGAATGAATGAATGAATGAATAGATAAGATAGAAAGCAAGCATAGATAGATAGATAGATAGATGGATAGATAGCCTGGATGGATGGAAAGATGGATAGCCTGGATGATAATATAGATATATCTATATTATCATATATATTATCATATCTATAGATAGCCTGGGTGGACGAATTGAGCTTGGATGAATGGATAGATAAGATAGAAAGCAAGCATAGATAGATGGATAGATAGATAGATAGATAGATAGATAGATAGATATAGATAGATAGATAGATCTAGATAGATAGATAGATAGCTTGGATGGATGAATAGCCTGGATTATAAGATAGATAGATAGATAGCCTGGGTAGATTGGATGGATGGATGAATAGATAGATAATTTAGAGCAGCACACCTTTCCAGATATCCTGCGACTACCCAGATTAAACTGCAGGAAGCTGAGAACGCTGATCAAACTGAGGAAAGTAAAGTTACTCATCACTCCGATCAGTGCTGTTGTCAGGGGGAAATGATACAGCAGGTACCTGTGAAGATCAGAAAGACACGCCTGGATGAAGAATGTTAGGATTTTATCGAAGCTTTTTATCGAAAGTAAATACTCAGGAATACACAAACCTGATGCCTGTAAAGTGAGCGAAGATGTAGAGATGCGCTCTGTAGATCTGAACATTCTGGGAATGGATCTCAACGAAAGCTCCAACAATAGGTTTGTACTGAACAGAGAAAAGAAGCGATTGTACTGGGTTTGTTCCACAGCTTGTATAGTTTAGATTTATTTCCACTCTTTTTTTTTCCGCTCACTTTTTTTACTTAGTGAAGAAAATGTGAAATTATTGTGTAAACTAAAATCTTTTATGCCCTTGCTAGGGTGTTCGGAGTTGTTTTAGTAAGTTGCTATGCAGTTGCTAGGGTTTTCAGAATCATCACTCACAGAATTATCTTTGAATTCAGAGTACAGTTCCACTATGATTGACTGCTTCTGCTCAGATGCTCCTGTTAACAGCATGGGGGAGAAGACCACTGTGCCCAGAGCCTGAAGAAGAGAGGAGCGATAATGGAGCATCGCCTGAGAGATAGAGAGAGTAAGATGAAACCACAGCTGGAGCATTGTGAAACAGGATCTTCTAAATGGGGTCAGAAAGCTCATGAAGCTCGTCTTGAAGAACCTATATTTTGCAACAGTTGCTGTTGCAAAACAGTTAATGGGCCCCAATGACTTCCATAGTATTTTTTTCCCATACTATGGAAGTCAATGGGGTCCATCAACTGTCTGGTTACCGACATTCTTCAAAACATCTTCTTTTGTGTTCAGCAGAAGAAAGAAATGCATACAGATTTGGAACAAATTGAGGGTGAGTAAATGATGACATAAATAAAAAAAATTTGCCTAAAATATCCCTTTAATCTCTCTCTAATAAATGCATTAAACTGCTATCAATGGCTCAAGTTACTAGCTCTAAAATGTTTTGGAATTAGCAACAGAGGCGTGGGATGAGATGCATAAGAAATTAGTCCAATAAGAGTGTTTTAAAGACAAAAACCTGACAAATGTCTTGAAATATAACATAAGAACAATGTCTTGAGGTGTGATAACCTTAGTATAAGTGGTATAATTGACTACGGTCCGTTGAATAATTAGAAAATAATGCACACCCGCTTCACGTCGTGGCTGCATTAACACCTCGGGTGTGCATTATTTTCGAATAATTCAATGGTCAATTGACTTGTTTGACAACTTTTATCATAAAAATACATTTTCATGTGTATCACTGCCTCCTAGTTTGTGCACTTACAGAACGTGTTGATACGTCAAGAATCTGACCAGCTTTAGAATAGGGAGAGATTTTCACGAGGAACATTCCCAGGTCCCGATTGGCTGGAGACTCTGGCATTTCCAGTTCCAGTGCAATCTGATAGGGCTGGCCGTACGTCATTACCTGTAGGAAGGAAAGAGAAAAGCAAAACACAGCATGGGTATACATGAAATATTATACCCCTCAAACTATTTTGGAAATATGTCCACTGTGCACAGTATGCAAATACTCTGTATGTATGGAATTGATGACTGCACGATATGTGCAGTATACAAACTAAGCCCACTGTAGAGCACTGAATAAACCAAAAGTGAAGTCTGCCATTTGAGCATCTTTCTTTCTTATTGATGTGATCAAAACACCAAAAAAAAGTAATTTTTCCACAAAATTGGATTAAGATGGTAAAATAAAATATGTATGCATGCAATGAGGTCATGTGTTTGAAATACGTATTGCATACTTTGCACAGTTTCACACATAGAATAGTATAGGCGGCCTATATCATTAGCATTAGTTTGAAAGGACATTAAAAAGTTAAAATTAAAAACTTAAAACGAGGATTAGATCAAAGATGGTCACCTGATGCTTTCCATTTTTTAGTAAAGAGACATTAGCCACTGGGAAAGAACACATAGGGTGATGAGGAGATGGACAATCAGTCCTGCTGATCAGAAACACATTTGACATGAACAAACAGATGATAGACATGACATAAACTACTACAGTCAACCCTCTGATGAACGTAGACTGATTCTGTGACATTTGTCCCAATATTTAAGTATCAATTTTACCAGAAAGCCTACTTTCAACTATCAACATGTCAAAACTTTACTGAAAAATGTTGTACACAATTTACTACATACCTATCCACATTTACGTATCTGATTGATAGCTTATACACTGTAAAAAAATGTTTACCTTGTTGCCTTAAAATTTTGAGTTTGTTGTAATTAAAAATTTGAGTTAATACTATGAAGAAGAGAAACTCAAAATAGTATGTTATCTTCACCACATTAGTTATCGAAGTTGATTTGACAAAAGATAAAAAGTTGTGATAAATCTTTAAAAAAATATATTTTTTTACAGTGTACTTTTTTAGCAAGTAAAAGGCCTTTTTTGGAGGAGGAGGATGGGTAGATGGGAGTGGAGGAAGAGGAAAAAAAGGAGGAGGAGGAAGAGGAGTAGGAAGTGGAGGAAGAGGATGAGGAAGGTGAAGGCCAAGGCCAAAGAGACAAGCAGTGGCACTATAGTTGCCCATGTCTTTGTCCATGGTATGACTATGAGGGAGGCTGGGCAACGAGTACAGCTAAACCTGAGTCGCTTCACCGTCGCCTCGATCATAAGAATCTTCAGGGAGAAAAAAACGGTACAGCTACTTCAGACTGTTCTCTACTGTAACTTTTGAGCGCAGTACACCATGCTGTTACAACACATTAATGTTCTGTAGCTGTTGCCCCATACCACTGTAATACAAAGAAATGCATCAAATTGCCTGACATACAGATATTTTTCTGAATGCTTCCATTTTGTAAAAAGAATGTGTTACAGTTACGGTAATCAGTACTTCTATTTTTTCTAGGACACAGAGACGATGAAATGGAAGAAGCCTGCCAAATATTTCAGTTGATGTGTGCCAGCGGGGAACAGGCATGCAAGAGGATTTTACCCACCACTGCCTTGCTTGGGCCAATATAGCCTGTGATGTGGACAAGTTTCTCTGGCCTGACCCAGACCAAAGATGGGATGCTGGGGCAGAGAACTTTTTTTTTTTTTGGTGTATTGTACTGTACAGTACAGTACATTAAGGAATTAAAAAAATGGCAAATGTATTGTTGTGTCTTTTGTGTCCATCATGTGAAAAAGTTTGTGAGGGGGGGAACCACAAGGAACAAAACTTATCAGTTTTGGAAATGTTGTTTGAATTTATTGCACCAGTGTGTATGACTATGTTGTAGTGTGTGTGTTTGTGAGGGCAAAGTTTGGTTTATCAGCAAGAGTGAATGGTTTTGAGTGTAGAGCTTAATTTTGACCTGAAAATAGGATGTTTGGGGTATTGGGTGAGACGTTATGGATGAATTTTGAGAATACGAGGCTTGGTTTCAAGAAAGGTGTTTAAGCAATTGAGAAAAACTGTAATAAGATATCTACACTGTCAAGAATAAAGGTTCTTTATTGGCATTGATGGTTCCATTAAGAACATCCACAGAACCTTTCAATTGTACAAAAGGTCCTCAAGTGGAAAAAGTTTCTTCACGTTCGTTCTTCACACTAAGAAAAAAATAGTTATTTAAAGAACTGTTCACTGAAAGGTTCTTTGGGGAATCAAAAATGATTCTTCTATGGCATTGCTGTAAAAAAAAAACACATTTGGAACCTTCATTTTTAAGAGTGTATCATAATTTTAATAGGGTTTATGCCTAAAAAAAATCTCATTGCATTTATACTTATCTGAAAAACAAGACGAAAACATGATTAAGAAAACGATTAAAGGTAGTGTACCCTACTAGGTAACTGTAAACAACATCTCACCTGTAGAAGAAGTGGACAGCTGTGATGAAATTGGCTGTGGGCATAAAGGAATAATAGAAACTGCCGTAGAGGAATAAAGCCACCCAGAACAACAGCAGAATCACACAGATCAGAACAGCTATTTCCAGAACCTTCTGTCTGACCCGCAACAACAGCACTGACATCGCCTCCAGGATCCGGACCACCAGCCCGTTGATTTGAGGTCCCACATCTTGAACACCAGAATCCTCTGAACTGAACTCCTCCGTACTGGGGTGCATGTTTACTGAGATTTATTTCTTCAAGTGTGTCTTTCCCAACAACTTCCTCTTCCCTTTCGGTTTCAGCTGTCTTTCTCCGTTTTCACTGCTTAATGTTTGACTATCTACAAAATAACATACCAGAACCTCCCTCATTACTCAGAAAAAACGCTGCCCATTTCTCACCACCACCCCATGTTCTCGTTTTCGACTTCTTTTCCCTTGACCTTGAAGCTCTGACGTCTGACTTGGATTCATTTAAAATATTCTGAATCAATGAACAAGCTCTTTTTAATAAATGTTTCTGCAGTAATGGACTGTGACACCGCAGTTCCTGGAAAAATAACGGACAGTCCGAAGAACAGCTGGAGTCCAGTGGGACGACGCTGGGACTCATGACCAGCATGTGAGGCAAAGGACAAGGGGAGCTGTTAGGAAATACAAGGGGTATGAAATATCCAAGACAAATCCTTTTATCTATGAATATGTGAATCTTGATGACTTCAAAACAGAATGCAGTACGATTGGTAACAGCTATTAAACCAAGCAACAACTGTTGTCAGTTTGTGAGAACAAAAACACACACACACACACACACACACACACACACACACACACACACACACACACACACACACACACACACACACACACACACACACACACAGCTAAAAGCACAGTAGCTCAGGACAATGTGAAGCAACAGAAGGTTTCAATAAATGAAACATTGTTCAAAGACAATTAGCTGTCTGTTATTATGAAGTTGGAGCTTGAGCTTGTCACAGTTGATAATTGGACTCTTATGAGGTTAACAAGTTTGGCACACAAAAGTAAAAACATAAATAAACAGGCTATCTTGTTTACAACCCTACTTGTACTGTAATTTTAGGGCTGTGTGTGTTTTTGTAATGTGTCTCTCCTTCCAATAGATGGCGTCAAACATCCTTTTAGTAAAATCTATTTTACAGTAATCCGGTTTCATTAAGAGATTATGGTGATATTTACTGAAATATAAAGATTTTATTGTAAATTATTATTTAAATAAGTGTTTTTTTTTTGTATTATTAAAATAGTGTTGATAATAATTATAGCAAATGCAATATATTAGTGATGTTTTCTATTGAAGAAGAAACCCAAGCCACATTGAGTCATGAAATGGGCTCTTTTGACTTGGGAACGGTAAATAATTACCTAGCAACAACCTTAGAAATCACAAAGCAATGCCCTAGCAACACTCTCACATTGTGTCTGTGAGTTTAGCATGTGCAAACACTTACATTTCCTTCAGAAAATATAAAAATCTAGTAGTTGATTAGTAGCATCAACACTGGTATCAAATGTCTGAATGGCTTTATGCCATTTCTTTTATTCCTTTATTTTATCTCAAAAACAAGTATTTTTCTGTCAAACGAGCTCTACTTGAAAAGGTGCCACATTCGGGTTGATTTTTCACGTGCCAGAGAAAGAGCAGGAGATGATAGGGATTCTGTGGATGATTTCAAATGACCTGCCAAAGAAAGATTGCTGGCCTACATACATATTTAAAAAAGGATCTTGCAGGTGAATCAAATTGTTCCACCAAGTGGAATAGTGCTTTTGTTCTGATGGATAGACAAAGGGAGATAAAGTGAAAATTTAAAGCATGACTCCTTTAATCAGAATTGAATTTGTAAAATGAAAAAGGAAGCTGAACTGGACTGTAGAGGAGACTTCTTCATCCCCTCCTCCTCCTCCTCCTTTCCCTCATGCTGGTATGACTAATTTGCAAATCATATGTAAAGCTATATGTACAGCTGTACTGTGGCTGTTAATTCAGTTCAATGCAATTCAAGTTTATTTGTAAGCGCTTTTCACTATACATTCTACAAAAAAAGTAGGGCGAGACTTAATTTTGTCCATTGGGAATTGATTACGAGGCACATGAATTATAAAAAATAATGATGTGCACGGATTAATCATTTATAATAAATAATGCAATTCCATCAAAAAATAGGAATTAGCTATTTTGATTTCATGGTGACTTTAGGGTAGCATTGCATTGCATGTATCCTTTATGAAAAAAACAATCCCATCATACAGTGCAACAAGCTCAGTGAAAAAACTAAATGTCAGCATGAACATTACTTTTTTAATGGAAATTTGTAGTGTTTATTATGATTTATCCATGCAAATCATAATGTGATCAAAAGCTTAACTTCCTACTTTTTGTTTGTTCAAGAAGCCGTTTCACTTGAACATACAAGTAAAGACTAACATGTTTTCAGTTTCATGCTAACTTTAAACATGTCTATAGTGCTGCATTATATTTTACAACATGTTAAAACCAAACTAATTTCAATAGAGTTTGGTCTTAGCATGTTGCTAACAACGCAGTACTCTAATAATAAGCAATTGCGTTGATTGAAAAAAAGTTGATTTCCTGTGCATTTGTAAAGCATTCAAAATCGGTCACTTATGAGGCTCCATTTCAATTAGGATGTTGCCTTATATAAGCATTAGACAGCAAGCCAGCCGACTAGGCTTTGGAACAGAGCCACAGTTCTGCTTCGGTTGCTGCAGTCACAGGTGAACTGAAGGGTAGTGGCTGCAGGTGTTCTCTGCACATGTGGATCTGAACCTTTGATTGACAGGTGTCTGCAGTGTTATCAGACTTAGCTAACTCTTTTGACCCAAAGCATGCCTCCTGTTTGGTCTTGATGCACTCAGATGTTACAAATAGCCATCTGTTAGCCATCCATTAATTTGAAAGTCATTAAAGTCCCCATGAAATCAAAATGGACAATTCAGTTTTTTTTTTTTATAGAATATTGCAGTGCTTATTATAAATGATTCATTCATGCACATTATTATTCTTTTTTTATTCATATTTGTAATCTTTAATCAAAAACGTTACCCTCCCCCTTGAAACGACATCTGTTCTCTTCATGACGCGTGTCTTGGCGGAAGGTGAAACTAATGGCGCTTTTCCATTACCAGTACCAGCTCGACTCGACTCGACTCGCCTCGTCTCGTCTCGGCTCACGTTTCGCTACGTTTTCCATTGCAGATAGTACCTCCACAATAGTACCTGGCCGTCATAGCGACGCGACACACACCCGCTACCCACACACACAGGACAATGGAGGAAATCGAGTGTATGCTGTTTTACATAATATTAGTAATGGGTATATCACGCAATCTCTGGCAAAACTATTTAAAAATGTCAGGGTTATTCAGGATACTCCGTCTGGCGCGTGCAATGATGATACAGTGAATAGTGACGATTCTCACTGACCAATCAGCAGTCAGCCGTGTTTCACGTCATATTTTAGTATCGCCTCAGCTCGCTTAGAACCTCGCTGAAGGTGATACGAAAAAAAGTACCTGGAAGCAGGTACCGGTACAACTTTTACACAGTGGAAAACCAAACAAAGGCGAGTTGAGTCGAGGCGAGGCGAGCTGGTACTGTGTAGTGGAAAAGCGCCATAATATCCTCCACAACTGACTGCAAACTGGCATTCAGATCTGCCTCCATTTAGTTAGCAATGCCCAGCTTCCTATCCAATCAATTTCTGAAGGACGAAATCAAACATCGGTTGTTGATTGGAATTTGAAATGTGGGCATCGCACTAGAAAATGGAGGCAGATAAATGCGAGCTTCCAGTGTTTAAAGCAGGATACATGAATAGAGATATCCATCATATCATAGAGATATGTCACCAGAGAGAAGTTTAGTTGTGTCCGAAATCACTCCCTATATAGAAAATGACGTTTGAGTCCTATATGGGAAGAAGGGAATGAAAATTAATGAGCAAATTCGGACACTGAAGGAAATATCCAACACGATCTCATGAAAGTGCGTATACCACGAATGTTATTTCTCGTGCCATACGCCAAAAATAGTTTTTGCTTGCATATAATACTCTACGCAGTTTTCGCGTGCATATGATACGCACTTTATGGCGTGTAATACGCACTCCCCTCCCCTAATCCTACACAAGTGTTTTCAGTGCGTAGCATATGCACGCAAAAAACATTTTTGGCGTATAAATGGCATGAGAAATAACATTCATGGTATAGATACGCACTTTCAGTCGAGGACAATTTTGCACTGTGTAAATCAATAACTCTATCATTTCGCTTCACAATATCTTCATACAGATGTAATTTAATTAGCAAAATCATACACCAACATTTGTACAAGTTGCCGCCTCCGATGTTGCCATCCACCATCTTTAATTTCCTTTGCCCACTATCACCGTCTTGCATTGAATGTACACTCAAAATCAGAGTGCACTGTGAGTGCAAAAGACTCTACACCACTAAAAATGTCCGACACCTGATAGAGTGTACTATAGGAAATAGGGAGCAGTTTCGGGCATAGCTTGTCATTTCATCAAAAGTTATGATATTTTGATTGAACATTACGTGATTAAAAAAAAACATATGCATGGATGAATAATTCACAATATGTTCTATAACATGCATTTGAAAAGTAGACAGGGTGAATCTTCAAGTCATGCAAATTTGGTCAATTTTGAGCAGTACACCAGCATACAGTACATGACCTCAAGCCACAAAACTCCCATTTTATTGGCTCTTTAAATTAAAGAGAATATAATCTGTTCAAAAGTTATTTCCAGCAACATTGTATTGGATCTAGATGGGCAAAAGCTTATCCTCTAATGTGTTTAGGGAGCGCGTGTGAAGGTTTTATACGATACCATGGCAGGTGTCCTCTTTCCATTCGGGTGATTTCTTATTACAATACAGTAATAAAGCCATCAGTGACCTCTACTCTCTTTACCAAGCCTCATAATCTCTCTCTATCATTCTCTCTCTCCTGTCCTTACTCTTTATTAACCAGCCCTTGTCTGACAGTTGCACTATTGTGAAATTGGGGGATATGTGTGTGCAAATCATGGCAAAAACATTATATTCTGACATGGAGTCCGATCACTTATAAGTATGATGTAAATTGATGTGTTCACTCACTGTTCTTAATCCACTGCTTCATAATCCCATATCTTTATCACTTTTTTCACTTTAAGGACAATGTAAGAAGGGAACGTACCCTTCACAATACTCCTCATTTAAATGATTGCGCCCAAGATATATGCAAAAAAAGTGAGCGAGGCCTGAATGATTGAGTTGCGTGAGGTGGTGAGTCATTTTCATAGACTGTAACAATAGAGGTTAGTAAAAAAAAAAAAAAAAAAAACCTCGAAGCGGTTGACCAATCACAACACACGGGTCCAGCCGACCAATCAGAGCACATTGCACTTCACAGAACCAGGGGCTTCATTGAGACAAGACTAGTGATCGACCGATTTATCGGTTTACCGATATTTTTACCGATATTTAAGCATTTTCCCATAATCGGGTATCGGTTTTGTAATATCGGATTCACCGATAGACATTGCAGCACCGCGTCTGAGGAGAGACGAGACAACAACAACTGCGTGAACAGCACAGGTAAAGTAGGTTATATGTAGGCCTACTACTTGCTTTGCTTCAATTATTAAACCTTATTTTACATAACAGACATAATGCAACGAATGAGATTTGAGACAAAAATGCCTGTTTATTTATGCAGCTTGGCGGCTCTAAAAAAAAAAATCACGGAGTCAGCCTAAACGTAACTTTACATTAATTGAATAAAACCGACGTGAATGAGTGCATGTTGTAAATAAAAGCGCTGAATTTAATTATCGCTCTATTGTATTTGCTCACCATTAGTCGCGTAAAAAAAGTTTGTTCATATTGCTGAGCACTCACTGGGTTGATGATCAGGAATGCTCATGCACGGCCACTGCATGAAACTTTTAACAAGATTCACGTGTTTAAAACACCCTAAATGATATTAGCACTTATTACATAACCATTATTTCGCTAATACACATCTAAATAAACACAGCTCTGTGGAAATTCATTATTTATTATTTCCACGAATCAGCGCCGCCGCTTCCACCAGGCGCATCACGCGCTGTGCGTAGGGCACCACCGAGTGCTGAGGGGACACCAATAAAATAGCCTTTTAAAATCTCAAATTAGTTAAAATATCCCGGAATCAAGAGCGAGCGAGCGAGCGCGCCCGCGAGACAGAGACTGTGCTTCAAACCGCGTAGCGTGTGCACGGCAGAGAGGGAGAGGGAGCAAGAGACCGTGCGCGTGTGCCTCATGAAGCGCATTACTTTTTTTTACCTCATCAAAGCTTTTATTTTTAAACAAAGACACTTTAGTAACAGTGCACATCATTTTTTGCCCTCAGACTTCTCTATTTATTGGTGTATAAATAAGTTTATTTATTTTTTTGGAAACAGGAGGGAGTGATTGTTATAAATAAAATTGTTTGTTCAGTTCAGTTCAGTTCAGTTGTGTTGTAATAATTGTGTCAAAAACAGAAGTATAACAGTAAATAAATATCGGTTCTGCATATCGGTTATCGGGCATGTAAACATGCAAATAATCGTTATCGGTATCGGTTTTAAAAAATCAATATCGGTCGATCACTAGACAAGACTGACTGAGAAGAGAGCTGCTTCAACATTGTCAAATATAGATAAAAAAAATATAGATAAAACAAAATGAGATTTACTTTCAAATGCCTGTTCCATTAAAACAGATGTTTACTTTAACTTGCTCAACAAGACTATCTGCTCTGCCACAACTGAAGTTGACGTGAAAGAGAAAACTGACCATAAAAACAGACACTTTACGCTAATGCCCGTTATAGCATCCTTTGAGGCAATGCTGTGAGTAACGTGCAGACTTGTGTTGCATTATAAACTCCATTTCTGACACATTTCAGAACTCAATGATGCATGAAATTGAGCTTGCATAGCTAGAAGCATTTGCGTTCATGTACTTGCACAGATTACGTTTCTGGGCTAAGGAGGTAATTGTGCAATTTCTGATCATTTTGAATCTGGGTGGCAATTTCCTTTCAGATCGTTTTCATAAGACCTTACTTTTTACCAACCTTCAGTTGCTCTCGCACCAAAGGACTTTCAACAAGAGTATTCTGAAGCTGAAGTGTGTTTTGTGTTTCTGACACTAATGGCTCCAAACAGAATTGTTTCCCCAAACACTCCCTCCAGTCTGCCATTGGTCAGTCAAACAAATAGTCCCCGCCCCAAACTCACACCATTGGTGGATCATCACGATTCAGGGGTGGTAAAGTATGATTTCACTTTTCTAACTTTAGTTAGTGTGTAATGTTGCTGTCTGAGCATAAACAACATCTGCAAAGTTACAACGCTCAAAGTTCAAAGCAAAGGGAGATATTTGCTTTTAAAGAAAGGGACTACAAGTATGGAAGCTTATGAGTAGCAATATTCAATTTGATATGTAATATGCAAAATGACAATTCAATATGTAAAATGGCAATGCATTTCTGTAATTACATTTACATTTTCCCATACATTTGTGCAACGTTTGGTGCAAAATGAAAATGAAAATGCAATTATATAATTTACATTTGCCATTTCATACACTAGGTTTAATATGTAAATTGAATACATATTTTAACGCTTTATAAGTTGCAAAATGAAAATGAAAATGTATTACAGAAATGATTAGATTTGTGTAACATGTTCAAGCAACAACTGTTGCAAAATGATCATTCAAATGTTATTTTTCTCAATTGCATTTACACTCACAGTCAAGACACGTACGATTGCATTTTCATTCAATGTCCCGCAATGTATGTAGCAAAATTCAATGTGCACATTGAAAATGCATTCCGAGCAGATCACGTCTGTCTCCGCCCCCTCCCGCCATGTCAATCACTGCGTGAAGGCGGGGGTTTTTATCAACAACAGGCTCTGGTCGGGGTATTACGGCGGTATAGAGCTGGTAAGTCCCGCCCCTTCCGAAAACCCCGCTGGACCTCAAAGTTGAAAAAGCGTCAATGCAAGTGAATGGGAGAAAATAATTATTTTCTGGTCCCGTTTGAATTGTGCCATGAATGTGAACATATGTTGTCTGTGAATTTTTTATATAATCTTTCGTGTGAAGAATGCTACAATTTAGCGGGTAGAAGTTTGATACGGGTAGACTTTGTGTGAGAGCACTTTGTGGACTACAACTCTTCGCTGCTTTCGACGCGTTTGAAACGTCAACACCACTAGCACACGGCTCTAGCTCACGGATCCCGCTAGACATGGCTGTGTCTTTGGTGCACTTCACCGCCTTCTTTCAGGGAGGAGGACAAAATCGTTGAGGTTGGCGAAAACCACGGGTAAGTCAACTTAATGCGGTGACGTCACATAGGCGACATGTAGTCTTTCTCGTTATTTCTTTTCCACAACTGCTAGCCGACGAATCATACCATATACTGTCAAACTTGTAACATGAAAGATTATATAAAAAATTCACAGACAACATATGTTCACATTCATGGCACAATTCAAACGGGACCAGAAAATAATTATTTTCTCCCATTCACTTGCATTGACGGTTTTTCAACTTTGAGGTCCAGCGGGGTTTTACGGAGGGGGCGGGACTTACCAGCTCTATAGGTCAAGAGGGTTCAAGTGAGGGAACATGGACAAGTCAGTGATGATGTTTGATGTTCACATTTAAGATGTCAGCAGCCAAACGGGTGTCAGCACCTGATAAGGCAGACAATTCTCCCAGGACGTTCCAACAACGTATTTGTTCTATCACCTACATACGCGTAACAATCTTCGGAAATACTACCGTTTCTCTGTTCACGCTCCACTTCATCTGCTAGTGTATTTAACGCCCGTATTAATCTCTGCCGCCGCCATGTTTCCAACATCTCAAAAAGCACGTTATGTTTACCTGTTGCCGTGCCCGTGCCCCGCCTTCACGCAGTGATTGACATGGCGGGAGGGGGCGGAGACAGACGTGATCTGCTCGGAATGCATTTTCAATGTGCAACATTGAATTTTGCTACATACATTGCGGGACATTGAATGAAAAAGCAATCGTAAGTGTCTTGACTGTGAGTGTAAATGCAATGAGAAAAATAACATTTGAATGATCATTTTGCAACAGTTGTTGCTTGAACATGTTACACATATCTAATCATTTCTGTAAATACATTTTCATTTTGCAACTTATAAAGCGTTAAAATATGTATTCAATTTACATATTAAACCTAGTGTATGAAATGGCAAATGTAAATTATATAATTGCATTTTCCATTTTCATTTTGCACCAAACGTTGCACAAATGTATGGGAAAATGTAAATGTAATTACAGAAATGCATTGCCATTTTACATATTGAATTGTCATTTTGCATATTACATATCAAATTGAATATTGCTACTCATAAGCTTCCATATACAAGGGACTACACGACATTCCTCCGAAGTTAGTGACATCAGCAAGTCAAAAATACATAAACCCCGCCCCCGGGAACGCAGTCCATGTTGAGAAGAGGAAAAGTTGTTGTATAAGAGTACATTTGTGAGTCAGCTCAAACTTTAGCATCCATCTTTTCACATGCAATAGAAAGTCACTCTGTGTGCATCTCACAACATTTCCATATATGAGCGATTTATAGATTACCATGACAGAATATGCTAATTGAAGATAGTTAACTCCACATCAGCAACATAAATTCATCAACTAACCTTTCAGAGACGTCCTGTTGCTTCTACATGTTGTCACTTCTTCATGAGTCTCTCCATCTTTGTCTGACTCCGTTTTAACATTAAAGGCAGAACAGATTCTGTCAGTTTAGTGTGTCTGCGTGAGGTAATTGCAGCTGCTAACACACGCGAGCTCTTGAAACCCCGCCCTCTGCAGCAGCTCATTAGCATTTAAAGGGCCAGGCACAAAACTGTGCGTTTTTGCAAATCCTCAAAAAGTGACAACTTTAACATGCTATATAAAAATATCTGTGGGGTATTTTGTGCTAAAACTTCACACCACACACTCTGGGGACATCAGAGATTTATTTTACATCTTGTGAAAATGGCATTTTACCACCCCTTTAAACAAACAAAAAACAATGTTGTTGATAACACTGCAGAGCCACTGATTATATGTGTATACTGCATGTTAAGATGGCATAGAAAAATTACTTTAACCTTTAAATATTTCGAAGTTCAAGATTTTTTTGTTGTTGCAAGAAAGAAATACTTTATGTTAAGTATTGATTGATTGATCAAAGTGACAGTCAATACATTTATTATGTTTTAAAAATTATGTTTTTGAATTTATTTTAAATAAATAGGTCTACTGTTCTTTCATACTTTTCATTCATCAAAGAATCCTAAAAAAATAATCACAGTTTCCACAAAAATATCAAGCAGCACAACTGTTTTCAACGCTGATTTTCTTGAGCAGCAAATCCGCATATTAGAATGATTTCTAAAGGATCATGTGACACTGAAGACTGTAGTAATGATGCTGAAAATCCAGCTTTGACATCAGAGGAATAATTACATTTTGAAATGTATTACAATAGGAAATATTTATTTTAAATTGCAAGAATATTACACACTATTAATGTTTTTAACTGTATCTTTGATCAAATAAATGAAGCCTTTATGAGCATAAAATACTTTTTTCAAAAACATTTAAAAATCCTAAAAATTGTAATGCACAAAATTAATTTATATGCATTTCAGATATGCATTGCATCCGATCATGTTCTTTCTCCTTAAAATAAATGCTTATATGAGAATACACTTTTTTTTTTAGGTTCCAAGACCAAGAAAACTCCTAGACAAAGGAAATTAAAGGTAGCAGCATGCGTCTCGTCACCCGTCTGACACCAAAGACACAAACTGAGTTGTTTCAGTCTGACAACATGCTGATTATTTCTGCCCTAGCACGCAAACACCCAGACCAGGTGTCACCAGGCTTTCCATACTCAACAATAAGTCTGGAAGGCAAAAGAAGGTACTGTAAACTGCAGGAGAATCACAAGCAAGCAGATCCAGTCTAATAAACACCATATGCCTGGATATTTCTAGGTTTTTTATTTATCCTGATCTGTGATTAGAGCTTATTACTTGCACGAGCCTCAGACGAGAAGTCTTACAGGATTACTGGGTTTATTTGCTGTTATTCTATAAAGCGCACATATTAGAAATACTAATGCTGACACAATAACGTGGTTTACAGAACAACAATTGCTCTCGCTGCTGTCTGTGGGAGAGAAACTTGGCTCAGGTGTGTTTATTTTCCAGCATGCCTGTGATGTGAGCAGCCAATGAGGCCAGAGATGAAGCCCTTCCGGGTGGCCATCTGCCGATTAGAACGGTCTCACTAAAATTCAGACACACTCACATGCTCTGACTCACACACTCAGACAAAGGCACACATGCGTTTACTGCCTTTGCAAGCTTGGCTCGGTGCACCGTGCTGGATTAATGACAAGAACAGGAAAAGACGTGAATCTACAGCCCCAAAGAATGACACACCACCTGCAGGTGGAGGACATCATAGCGGGGCTTGGGTCATCCAAGCTGAATGATGAAGTAATGTTGCTCTTTTGTGCAATGATAAAGTAGTGTCTATGTGTGCACACACACCCACACATACTCCAATGCATGCATGGCAGTGATTGGCACGCATACTTGCACACAATAATCTCACAAACAAACAAACACACACACACACACACACACACACACACCACACACACACACACACACAGCATTGATTGTAGCCTGATGCATAGTGACAGGCATGCATAATGGCAGCGAAAAAAAAATGTAAATGATGGGTGGGCAGTGCTAACACAGCTGTCAATCATCCTGGATCAGTGTTGAGCGCAGCAGCTCGGTCCCCATTAATACAAAACACATTTCATGCATAACATCACGAAGACCATATCAAAAATGTCAAAGCAAGATACATGTATTACCTATGGAATTGTATCTGAACTAAAATTCACTTATTAGTGGTCACTATATTAAAAGGATACTTCACCTAGACATGAAAATTCCCCATGTTCATCTTCACGTCATTCCAAACCTGTGAAACACAAAAGAAGATTAGAAATTAGTGTTTTTTCCTCAATATAATGAAATTCAATGGGGTCTAATGATGTTTAAAACCCCACTGACTTAAATGTCTGAATGTCAAATTGAATGTGGTGTGGTGCAGTTTTTTGAGAAGAGGTCTGCTATTACTTTTCAAAGTGGTTTGACTGAAAAAAATCCCATAGATGGAGAGTTCTCAACCTATTTTTACTCCAAGGTCCCCGATTGGAGAATACGATAGGCCCCCTCAACATTTCTGCTATAATGACACATTTTTTTTATAAATATACAGTATACAGAAACTAGGTGTGGCAATATCTTAAAATAATTAAACAATAGACAATAATAATGAAATAAAGACAAATTTAAGTAATTCAATAACATTGAATACCACTTTTCATTACCAATGAAATTACATGACGTTTCTAGTTGTTCATGATCACAGGGATGTTTTAAATAATATAAATTTAGTAAATAATGAATTAAAAAAGCTACGCAACCACTTTGATGCTTCAAACATGTCATAAATAGATCGTAAAACTAATTAACCATTAGAGTGGTTAAAACATTTCTGAAGGGACTCGAACGCTTTATATGACGAACAGATTGAATTTAGGCTTTTATTAACATAAACATTGATCAGCAAACAAACAGAAGGTAAACCAAAACTGCCTGACGTGCTGCGTAACACGAGAATGAACCTCATTGTTTATCTCAAATTAACTAATTTGACTAAGACACTCAATTCAAATGGATTAGTTTTAAAATCTCTTTACGAACTTTTTTAAGCGTCAAAGTGGTAGTTGCGTAGCTGTCAATGGAGGGACAGAAAAGCTCTAGTCAAAAAGATCGTCATTTGTGTTCTGAAGATGATCGAAAGTCTTGCAGGTTTGGAACGACATTAATGACAGAATTTTTTTTTTTTGAGTGAACTATCCCTTTAAGTCATCTTGAAGTCCCCTTGGGTAAGAACCACTGCTGCCATAGAC
Source organism: Phoxinus dragarum (assembly GCA_033366665.1). Lineage (NCBI taxonomy): Eukaryota > Metazoa > Chordata > Actinopteri > Cypriniformes > Leuciscidae > Phoxinus > Phoxinus dragarum. The sequence goes on along the minus strand of JARPMJ010004837.1, from coordinate 17,667 downwards.
TTAAATTGACCAGAATAACATAGACACTTGGGTGGGCTTTTTAACCTTTTAAGCAAACACTCAGAACAACAGCAGTCACTCAAGAAAAACATCCAGAACACCTTAGCAACAGCAGAACACCTTAGCAACAGCAAAACACAAAACAGCAACATGCACGCTGGGAGTTTTGCATGCTCAAACGCTGTGCTTTAATCTACTTTAAATTCTACAGTTCTACATTTTTATTAATTATACCAATTTATTCTTGTAATGTTTTCACATAGCCCCTATGGATATGAGAAAAAATTGCTCAGGGATCAGATATGTAGCTAAGGCCAAATGTTGTTAATGACTTTGCATGCATTCATTCAGCCTCTGATTAATACACGCTCCCGTTTAAAGGTCATATGTCATGTTTCATAAAATGCTGTGCCAACACCGACTGGGGCGTCCATCACGTCCGCCTGATGACAGCCAAAGCTTTCACGACAGCATTTAGATGAGAATGGCTTTCATTTTCCTGGCAATTACTGCCGATTGTTCTTGTTCTTTTGTCCACTTTGGTGTTTTTATCGTAGTGTAAAAGCATATGAATACTTCAATCAGCCAATGCATGCTGTAGAAATGAATTTGCTAATTAGTGAAAGTAAAAAAAATACTTTTCGAGCTTGCCAAGACTATTCACTTTGTATTAAACTTTGACGGACAGCTTGTAAATGTGTTGAATTTCGGTTTACAGAAATCATCTGTCAAACTCTTTTATTGAAAAAGAGTCTCTTATGACTGTCAGCTGAAATGCCAAATAATTACTGTATTCATCATTTGTGATAGTAAATATGGCAAATATATCATTACAAACATTACCCTGCACCTGGTCTTTTTATTTTTTTAACAGTCAATGCATTATTAATGCTCAAAGATGTAGAGTTGGTTGTCTGTCCTTCAGGAGCTTTTGCTAGTAAAATCCTGTAAATGCCGGCCCGGCACAGGCATTAATGGAGACGGATCGTTAAGTGTTTGATGTCGGCTTCATTTTTACTTAATTATAAGGCACTGTTTGGCTGTCTGTCATCGTCTTTGCAGACACAACAGATGGATATGTTTGCGCAGTGAAGGTCATTTGATACTAGCGGTGGGGCAGATTGCTCTCTCTCTTGCGCTCTTCATTCAAACCCTGAAGGACTGTCTCTCATCTGATCCTTCAGAAGTCGTCCTATAGACGAGCTTATTTTACAGTCTGAGCGAGTGAGTGATTTGAACTCCTTCAAAAGTAGCTCTACAACCTTGAAGAGGAGATACTGATATTAATGTGCGGCATGTACTGTACTGATGTAGCACTTATTATTGTATCGGGTCCTCTGTGCTTGTCTCTTCTGCTCTCTAGTAGTTCTGATGGCCTAACTGCCTGTTTGTTCTCGTTTTAAATGATGCATCTGAGTTTTAGTGCTTGCCGTCCATGTCCAATGCCAAGCACAAACGATTTGGCCTGAATTCTCCCTGTTTGGCTCATACACGCTCATTAGCACATGCTAATCCCTTTTGCTCTCTTAGCACAAATGGAATTCAGCATAATTTCGGTATGAAATTTGTTGCTTGATTACAGTGTCTGATATAGTGAGATTCTGACTAAATGGATTGATGTTTATTTTTTATTTTTTTTTGCTAAAATGATAAAATATGTATTATCAGAACACGGTAGTACATTTCCAATACATATGTGATATGAGTGTTTCATGTTTCATTTCAAAATTCCATTCGTATTTCATAATTGGTAATCTACCTTTCTAGAGGTGCGATTGTACATATGAAGACTTCAGATGCAAAAGCCTCTAAGTGCCATCTGAAATTTTCTTCTAAAATTAGCATTTTTATCAAGCTTGTATATTTAAGTTTAGTAATTTCACTTTCATGACAATTAATAGGTCATTTTCATTGTCATTAAAGTGAAATAACTGAACATAAACATACAAGCTTGATAAAAATTATCATTCTAAAAGAAAATTTCAGATGGCATTAGAGGCTTTTGCATCTGAAAGTCTTCATATATAATAAATAATTATACATTGTGTATATAACACAGAAACACATTGTACATATAACAGATTAGAGATAGATTAGTAGACTAGATGGTATGCAAAAATCAGTTCCCGTAATTAACATGGTGAATGCAGGAGAATGGCAGGAATAAAAATCTGAGCAACTTTTTGGGGCAAGGCGACTGGAACAGAGCATCTCTGAAACGGCAAGGCTTGTGTGTTGACCTGTATAGATCTGCTACAGGTAATTCATGTAATTACAGGGTGTTGATGCACGAGGGTAACGATGGCTACACTGTCTGCTCTGAGCCAACAGAAGGGCTGGTACAAGTGGTACGCACAAACTTTTAATGATGGTTATGGGAGGAATGTGTCACAACACAGTGCATCTGTGCTGCGTATGGGGCTGCGATTGCCCCTGATGACCCATGTTCGATATCGCCTACAATGGGCACGCAAGCGTCGGAACTGGTCCTTGGAGCAGTGGAAGAAGGTCATCTGGTCCGATGAGTCCCATTTTACTCATCTTTTACATCACGTTGACGGCCGTGTACATGTGCACCATTTACCTAAACACTGTGGGACAACGACAAGCCCGCGGAGGGAGTGTGACGCTCTGGGCAATGTTCTGCTGGGAAACCCCTCCAGCCATTCACGTGGAAGTAAACTTGACACGTTCCACCTACCTACATATTTTTGCAGACCAGGTACACCCCTTCATGACAATGGTGTTCCCTGGTGGAAGTGGCTCTATAATGCACCCTGCCACACTGCACACGTTGTTCAGGAATGGATTGAGGAACATGATGAAGAGTTCAAGGTGTCACCCTGGCCTCCAATCTCCCTGATCTCAATCCAATTGAGCATTGCTGGACCAACAAGTTCAGTTCACAGCGTCTCCACCTCGCAACCTACAGGATTTGAAGGATCTGCTGCTAACAACTTAGTGCCAGAAACCAGAGGACACCTTCAGGGCTCTTGTAGAGTCCATGCCTCGGCAGGTCGGTGCTGTTTTGAATTATTATTATTATATATATAAGCATATATATTTTAAAATAATTGTGCATTAATTCAACATAAAAATCATATAATATTTATAAATTGTAAAATATTAAGGATTGTGTCTTATAAATAAAAAAATTATTTGCAACCCATTTTACTTTCACAATCTGACATATTTCTGAGTAATAAAAATGTTGGACAGGACTTGATTTTATCCACTGAGAATGGATTTGGATCACAGAAAGTAGGTGTTAAAAGTAAGAGGGAAAAAATGAAAGTCATTTCAGAGGTAGAGCAAGTTATTATATTTTGATTAGTTTATGAACAGATTACAAAGATTATAATTTTTTCTATTTGGAAAATCATGCACCAATGAATGATGCACAATAAGAACAAGGGTGTGCATTGCATTTTGATTTCATGTTGACTTTAAGAACAGAGCTTCGGCACACTGCATTTCGTGTTTCTTCACTCCTTCTATAATTTGAAATTCCTCTCACACAACTGCAACCTCTGATATTTATGCGTCCTCTACAGTTTTTTTTTTTTTGGAGAAAAACAGCCAAATACACACCTCCATGTGGCGGTCACAGCTCACGGCAGACAGGAGTTTGAAGGGGAGTTGCTGAAACATGTTGCACTGTTTTCTCCACTAATGCTGATGTCTCACAAAAAGCAATGTCAATTTAGAGCAATTCAGGACATTACATTGCTCTACAATCAATTAAAAATGACAAATGGCGAAACATTAGCTCCCCTTTGGAATAACACTGTTCATTGAAATAAATTATTCAAGTCCAGGAGCATTCATTTTTCTTTAATATTCACTACTAATTATTTTTACTTAAAAAACACACACATGGTCCTGATTAAATTGAGTATAAAATGAAGCAGTCGTTTTTATCTATTTTTAGCAATATAATCTCAAACAAATGCAACGCACTACCTAATTCTAATCTAAAGTTATTATGTTTTTAAATTACCATACCACATTCTTCCGTATTTTTCTAATTACTTTTGGAAGAGTGATTCAAAACAGGGTCTAGATAAACAAAGAATGGGAAGTTGCCTCTAAATGATCAATACGCTATTTTAATAGAAGCCAACACACATTTACTCAGCTGGGACCCTGTGCTCAATCTGCTCTCAGTGCTCTTGTGTACTGAAGCTACACAAGGTCTGCAGGGAGACCAAATGAGTTATCTGGGGGTAGAAGGCAGATTAAAAAGGCAAGCGCACACCTCAGTTGGCTCCCTGATTAAACAGGAAGAGAGAGGGTGGAAGTATTCTGCTCACAAACACAATCTGAAAGCATCATTAGGGCAGATGCTGCTTTGTTCATCTGTTCATTGTTCAAAAAGTTCATCTGGATGCCTGCAGCCAAATAATACAGATTATTTTCTTTCCACTTGCACCTCAAACACTGTGATCCATTTACATCGCTGGTGAGGGATCAGTCACATAATGAATGCACACTTTCCAAACAACAGCAGCCAATGTGTTATAAAACATGTAATAAGCCTGACCGTGGTCGAACAACGGCTGTTTTAGTACTGAAAGCCAGTGGAAAGGTCAATTGCACATTTCAAAGGATGAGTTCCTGGTGTGCTCATGAATAAATTAGTGTGGGCTGAGCAGAATTGCTGTCCTTAATGGTGTCATTAATGGCCACAGCCTATTGAAAATGCCAAACCTGCTCTCTGTTAATAGATAAAAGCGTGTGAATGTATTTGAGGAGTTTTGCCTTACATGAGGGGAGATGAATCATCCGGCATACTCTTCAGAGGAAGAGACGAAATGTATTTGAGCCATTGCAGAAGAAACTGAGAACAGAGTCAGACAATCCTAACTTTAGTATTGTTTTATCTTAAATAAATGACTAAATAACTTAACAATTTACAGTAAATAACTATCCTTTTGAACCCTTTGCAGCATAATTTATTTTAGCCATAATCCACACACTTGTGGACACTTTTATTTTTATTTAAGTCATATTGATATTTATTTTATTATACAAAGTTCTGTCATGAAAACACTAGATGGCGCAGTCTGATAGGTCGTTATACTCAATCTGCTTGCAATCACACCATTCTCTATAGGGAACAGCTGATTGGTTCCTGATGTATCAGTAGCCAATGAGCTCGCTGCTCAACCATTCAAATACTTGGTCAGCATCTACAGTTGCAGCGCGCTTTCAGAAACCCTCCACCTTCCCCAGCTCCACTTGCTTAGATCTGCTAAGGGGTAATTCATGTACATTATGCAGTAGCAGAATGTCTTACTTGCTCACAGCAGCGTGTTTATGTATGTATGGCAGTAGTAAGTTAAAAGCAGCAGAAGCAATACTCAATAGCAGATGCAATAATCAACAACCATAAAAACAGCAGCAATAACAGCAACAATAATCAACAGCAGCAGAAGCGCAGCAGATCTATTCCACCAAGAACAAACATTGTAACATTGTCAAATCCATTACCATATGTCATGACAGAAACACTGTTATTTTTGACTACTCTATCTTTTTATTTTTTTTACATTGTATAATTCTTTGGAAAAGGTCTGTCATTGCTAAATAAAAAAAATCAACATTTTTAAATACATTGTGCTAATTATTAAAATAATGTGTTATAGTTGCAGATGTACTGTACTAAACACTGTAAAAAAAAATTACATCCCCAAGTCAAAATTTTCTAGTGACTGGTAACATCTAAATTTTTCAATTAGTCTGATATATTATTTCTCATTGAGCCAATGTTAATACACTATTGCAACAATTAATTCAATTTATTTTACAGAATTTCACTTGGGCCAATCAAAAAATTTAGATGTGACCAGTCACTAGAATACTTTGACTTGGAAAGGTAAACATTTTATTACAGTGTACCTTCAGGTTTTAAGTCTGAACGTTTGATTCGAGTCAGTCATGTCTGTCGCAAAAATTGTGCAGGACAAATTATGTGCCAAAAGTATGAGCAACAGAAATAACAATGCTTGCCGTGTGAACACAACTTATATTAGCCTGCAGAATAATTGTCCATTAGTGGTATTTTGCACACAGCCAGGGTAAAGCTGGATCAATTGACTTTCAAATTGTTGTCACACACTGTATTTTTAAACTCCCCATTCATAATTCTGTGTGCGAACAGAACATAATTTAGAACAGGACAGCGGGGATGTTGTCGTTGTTGTCATGGGGATGGAATGGCTCTCTGTGGTGGTGTTGGTTACGATTTAACGCGAGACACAGAGATGAGTGGGATTAGAATGTTCTGGAAAGCATTTACCGCAGGCTCAGGCCCATCTCAGGAGCTAATGGACTGGAACAGATGGGGGTGGATGAAGAGTTCTGTAACTGTGGCACTGAATCGCCGGGTCACCAGCCGCTAGGCCCTGTAATGAGAGCTGATGAATGGCAAAGCATTGAACAAACCCAAAATCCCGTCCGTAGCATCCTCCTCTCTGCGTCTGCGGTGCTGCTGGCCACATCCCGTGGACGCTTGGCTAATCGCTGATCCCCTCATTTCCACATGGGTCACAGCTGTGAGTGAAAGCTGGGCGATGCAAATCAAACTCAATAGGTTAGAAAATGGAGGGCTTTGAGTTTGATCAACCGTAATTTGTAACCATTCCTCAGTCACAGGAGAAAGTCTTTATTTTAGTGCCGTTAAAAGGCAGGTATGAGGCTCTCTGTGATGTGTCTGTTCTTGACCATTCAGAATTTAAACACATACTTTTTAAATTCCAATCCAATTCAATTTAAATTTCCAATTCCTGAATTTGAACTGAAGTAGCAAACAGGGTGCATTTACAGTTATGCGTTTGAAAGATGCTGTTATCCAAAGTGATTTACAGAGCAATTCAGGCTATATTTTTTCCAATTTTAAAATTTGATTTATAAAGTAGAATTATAATCCAGTGAACTTCAAAGATTCTTATGTAACTTCTGCTGTTATGAGTTCTAAAAAGTTTCATTTCATTCCAGAAAAACATAAAGAACATGGACTATGTATTTTCTGATAGTATGTTTATTGTTAGTCCACGTATGTGCTTATGTAGCTCGATTCAATCAATCGATTCACATTGATGCCAATATTTTAATAAAAAAGTATTCTGAACATTGTGGTAGATATTTGCAAAATCAAAATCTGTTTCGACAGTATTGAATTTATACGATAATCAATCAATATCACGTGAGCAGAAGTGGTGTTTGATATTAAAACTGTGAATGAGATAGGCCTACTTGTTTTTATAAAACAGTTTGAATTAAGAAGTTTATATTTATTTACTAACTTTCATTTTAGAGACTGTGGCTAGTTAGGCCTACTTTGTATATATAATAATAATAATAATAATACATTTTATTTGTAAAAGCACTTTACATTTTACGAATAAAATGTATTATTATTATTATTGTCTTATTGTTATTATTATTGTTGTATTATTACTTTGTCCATTTTTGCTAATGACAATATTCCGAATAAAGCCATAGCAGGATCAAGCGTTGTGACTCCACAACACTCACGTTTTGTTCCTGAATCTGAATCGTTGAATCAATCGGCTAAATTAATGATTCAATGACTCACTCATAAAAACTTGAACTTGAATCGATTGAATAAAGGCTTCATTCATAAAGAGTTGTCAATTGTCACCATCTACTGGCGTAACGATGTAACCTGCAGAGTCAAACACAAGCAAACTGTGATTAACTGTCACACAACTCTGAACTAAATTAAACAGAATCTGAATTGCAGATCCATATGCACACTCTAACGGCTAATATTGCCCTCAACCCATTGCGCGATTCGATTAGAACTACAAACACAAATTAATAGTGCTAAAAAAACTACAAACAATGGCGGATGTGCGAGTCCATCAGTTTGAGAGGTTTAGCTAAAGGGGTTTGAGGGATTAATTATAAGTATCTAACCTGAAGAAATTATATTTATTCAATGTTATCCCCATTATATTTAATCTGCAATAGCAGTGATACATTTGGTCATTAACTTTTAAATGAATCATTGTGCAAATTGCAAACACATGAGGAGAGTCTCTGGATGAAAGACCCACGACTGGCAGATCAACGTGCTAGTGCTAGGCTACTATATTTCTCTCCGAAACGGTGGGAAATTAAATTAAATTGAATGTGGAGGATTGTGACAATATGATTGACAGGGCAGTTTTAAACAGTGACAGGATGCACGTAACTGGGGACAGAGTAGTCCGTTATAGACGCAATTATGATGAAGTAGGTGTCTCAAAGCTTGCATACTCTTCTGCTACAACACTTTACTTTATCTTCACAAAAACAGTACATACTTTTAGGGCATAGTATAAGTGGGCGAATTGGGACGCAGCACATCTCTGGCTAAATGCAGAAGTGATAGCACATTACAAAACAATCCTCTTCCTATCCTGTGAGGTGTGTTGCCAATTCAATATTCACACTTATTAACTGAAAAGTTATTTGTACCAACTTGGTCTGTAACTGAGGAAAAAAAAAATATTTTTTTTTTTTCATAGGCTATATAGCCTATGGTTAAGATTAATGAAGTCTACATTTGGTTTGAGCCTATACTCCCCATATCTTAATAAAACCTCACATTTCTTTAAAGAAATCACCCAACTGGCCTGAATAATTTGAGTTCCTGTTTTACACAAGATACTTCAATAATTTAAATAAGGTAAAAATGAACAAAGGACTGATAAAAGATGGACTGTGAAGATAAGCACCGGCAAGCAATTAAATCGTTGAGCAGCACTCCTTCGTAGTTGCACAAGATTATCTTGTGGGGCATCCCGTAATAATCATTCATTTCCTGCAGGATCTACAAGCCTTTCCAAACGATGGAACGTTTTTAAAGGAGATTTCTCCAATCATACACTGTGAATCTCTACAAACTTCTCAGAAAGTTTTCAACCCCACGTGTTCCAACAATCCATTTCCAGAAGCAGAAGAGCGACATAACAGGTGAGATTACATTGATCCATCTTTATCTGTTGTCCATCTTACACATTGGTCTCATGGGCTTAATGCCAAAGATTCCCTTCAGCAGACACATGCTCTCTTAACATTTGAACCTCGCAGCGTGAGCGCAGTGTGAAGGTGTTCCTGTATCCCCATGAGGACGGCTAACGCTAGACAGGAAGTGCATCAGAATGCAACACTCATAAAAGATCTAATCCCTAACAGTGGGGGTCTTGCACAATCCACTGAATGAGGAGGTCTGTCTAGAAGCAGATAAGAATAGACTTGTTTCTGTACAGATCTAAGTGTGTGTGTGTCTTCTGTGAAGGTGAGAGAAAGCATGTGCATACATGTAATTCAGGGTTCTTCTCATAATGTCAGGAAGCAAGGGAGAAATAATAATGGGCCTTAAAACAGAATTTCATAACCACAATTGGATATGGCCTAACACTGTAGATATTCATGCTGCTGTTCTGAACGGATGCATTTGTGACCTTTGCGATTTTATGAAACTTTTCTTCTAATGATGTTGAGTGGGACCACAACTTCAAACTATCTGCCGTCTTTTCATGGATCTGTTAAAGGTACACTGTGTAGGAATTTCTCCCATCTAGCGGTGAAATTGTATTTTGTATTCAAACGAATAGTGCTCTCTAGCTCCTCGCTTTTTCAAATGTGTGTTGCAACTACGGTAGTCGTTTGGTACCAAGAAGCTATGACAACAATAGCCCTTCGTCGAGTTTGACTACACGTTACATGTTCTACTGTTATGTTGCCTATATAATGAATTACACAACCAAGCAATGAAAAAAGCATTGCTTACCTGCAATTGCTTAACATTGACTTACCTGTCGAGAAGAAAGCAGGTAACTTTTTCAAAGTCTTTCTCCTTTCATTAGCTCTTTCCAACTGGGTAAAGCTATCCCGTTATTTACCCTCGCTTTGAATTCGCCGGTCACATTTCCTTTTAAATTCAGTTTAGGCATTTCTCCTGTGGTTCGGCATAAGTATGATCCTGAATTATGAGGTACCGTGCAGTGCTGTCTTTCAAATTTACCGGGGCAGTGACACACATTACGCCTCTCTCATTGTCTACTTCAGCTGGTGTCAGTCACGTTTGCTGGCTCTGGACGGAAACGCGTTGAGGTAAACCTAGTGCTTTTTGTCCCTCTCTGCTATTATAGTTTTTCAAGATGGAGGAACGACATGGAAGCCTCCGTGGAGTTGCCTGTCCCATGTACATAAAGATAAGAAATTCATCACATACGAGGATAAGTCGGATCATTGGGAGAGGTAATTGTACACCATTGAGGACATATTTATGAATAAAGACAATGATTTTAGCTAATAAAATACTTAAAAAAATACATAGTGTACCTTTAAAGTGAGCAAGAATGCCTCACATCTTTAATATCTCATGTCAGTCTCAGGATATTTCATCATCTTACTTTTGCATTTTAGAAGATCATTCTTGTAAGAAAATCAGTTCTAGAAGTTCTGTTTGGTAATGTCTTTTTTTTACTCTCATGCTGACAAAGTTATTATGAGTATAAAATGTCCATCAAGCGGAAAAATAAATAAGTAAAAATAAACAAAAACCAAACACTTTCTATTTCCTTCTTAAATGGACTTGCAACAATATTCATGTGATCTGTCTGTAAAAAAATATGAACAGTTGCGCCTCCAAAGACATTTTATTTTTCAGAAAAAAAATCTCTCTCTCTCTCTCTCTCTCTAATTAATTAATTAATTAAGGTGTGGAATATTCAAATATACATAATTGAGTTCCCTATTTTATGCAAAAAAAAAATAAAAAAATCCGGGAACATTTGAAGTGTGGAAAATTGATTAGCCGTAGTCAGCTCAATGTGTCAGCATATCTGCAGTACAATGTGTTCGTTTGAATGGAAGTGAAAAACAGACATTACCTGCTCGTTAGAAACACATTTGAGAGTCTGTCACACTGAGTTTTATCTCAGAAAAGACTGAGCGCAACAGTGAGCAGCCTTTTTCAGCGGCCTTGGTTCGGGAAGTAATAATCTTCAATAAAGAATTATATGAACAAAATTGAAATTAATCACGTTATTACAAACATTGTTTTAAAGAAAAGAAAAAAGCCAAACTGTATGTTTTGTTACATTTTTACTCATTCCATGAAGCATGCATAAACAACTGAAATCAAATAGTTTACAATAATATTACTATATAAAAAATTATATAAATATCAAATGCAATACATTTTAAATTACTACAAAGCGTATGCAAATAAATAATAAATTAAGAGTACTAAATTACCCTATGTCATTCGCAAAGCAAAATTTTTAGAAATTAAGTCAAATTCATTTTCTTGTGGCTTCTAAAGAATATTGATCAGAGCTTATGGTGTGTCAGGAAATGTTTCTAAATAAAAATCATAAAAAAAATTGCTAACACTTTACAATAAGGTTCATTAGTTAACATTAGTTAATGTATTAACTAACATGAACTAACAATGAACAAAACATTTGTTACAGTATTTTTTTTATATCTTTGTTAATGTTACAGTTCACAGTGCATTAACTATGTTAACAAATACAACCTTTGATAATGTGTTAGTAAATGTTGAAATTAAAATGAACTAAGATTAATAAATGCTGAAGAAGTATTGTTCATTCCTAGCTCATGTTAACTGAGGTACTGTAACTAATGTCAACTAATGAACCTTATTGTTAAGTGTTAGCAATTAAAAAAAAAAAAATCAGTTTCTTGTGGGGCAAATATAGAGACAAGAAATTATACTTTTTCAACAAAAAAAAAAAAAACGATTTTTTTATGATTTATAAGCTTGTTATCTCATGCAGGACTTCAATTTAGGGCCCCACAGAGACACGAGTCCACTAACCCCTAAACCTTACCCATCACAGAAAACTTGCATTTTTATATTTTCAAAACACATTTAGTATGATGTTTTCCTCATGGCGACCAATTTTCTTTAAAAAGTCCCCATGAGGTCAAAATGTACTAGTATTACTATACTTGTGGGGACACGTGATAACTTCAATGCCACAAAACTTGCAGAAACTTTTCTCTCGCCGACCATGAGGTTGCCAGCTGCGTTTATGCCTAAACAGCCAGAAGCGGCAGCATTGTAACAGCACCACACAACACAATATCCAGCAAGTTGTCAAAAACTCTTCCTAAGGCTGTCTACCTGTATGCCAGTTGTTTTTAAACATCTATAATCACCCCAAAATATTTATGATCGAAAAAAAAAGCGGTGGAATTTTATTGCCTATGGGACAATAATCTTATTGCTTCTTTGCATTCAAACTGTAACTTGAGAATGGGGGGCAAAAAGTAAAAAAAAAAAAAAAAAACCCACCTCACTGTTTGTGGATTGTTTAGCAGTTTCTGAAAGTAAAAGAGACTGTTATACTGCATGATGTGACACCTCAGAGAGGGTGGTGACACTCGTGTCTCAATCTGATGCAAATAACATCTGATTCTCCAGGCAATTGCAGACCCATCCTGCTAATTATCTGAATGCTCCTTAATGACCACGAAACGGCCCCCAAATCCAGACACGATGGCACTCGCTCTGTTCCTATAATCACAGGTCACAATCAACTAAAGAGTGTGTAATTACAGCACTCCGAGCATGCTCAAATTCAGCTGTCTCAATCACATATGTCTCTAAGTTATTAATACGAGAAGATTTCATTTCCACCTGTCTCTGTGACGAGCACAACTACACAACATGAGCAATGTATTTGGCAAACATCCACAATTCTGAGAACACATAACATTTTTAAACCGCTTATAACATTCAAAACTTTATCATTTAAAATAAAATGAAAGAGAAATATTTAAACATTATAAATTTGTCCATTTAGGCTGAATAACATCTGAATAATCCTGGAGAACATGATCATGCAGGTTTTGTAACAATTCACAATCAGGTCTCATTTGTTAACATTAACATTAACTATGATTATATACATTTTTACAGCATTTATTATCCGTTGTTTATGCTATAAAATACTTGTATTAGTTGTTTGTTCATTTTATTTACAGTGAATTAAATAATGTTAACACACTCATAAAAATGCTGGGTTGATTTAACCCAATTTTGGGTCAAAAATGGACAAACCCACAACCGTTGGGTTAAAATTTTTTATGAAAACATTTAACCCAACGTCTGGGTTTGTCAAATATTTGTACCCAAATTAGGGTTGAAACAACCCAGCATTTTTTTAGATTGCAGATACGACCTTAGGGGTCCCACTTTATATTAAGTGCACATACATCGAAAAATAAGTACAATGTACATATTGTGTTCATGTTTTATTGTAAAACACTTTTGCTGCTATTGTGTGTGATACGGGTAAGGTTAGGGACAGGTGTGCTGGTATGGTTAAGTTTAAGGGTGGGTTAAGGTGTAAGGGACAGGTCAACAGTGTAATTACAATGTAATTACATAAATTAATTCCAGCTGGAATTACATGCAGGTGTCACAGTGTCTGGTGGTTCCCTGGGTTTAACATTAGAGGTCTCAGTTTTCACGGTGTCTAGGCATTTTCACTACACTTCCCATAATCCTGTCTGTCACTGATTGTTAATTTCCTTCAGCTGTCTCTCGTCACCTTGTTTGCACTTGTGTATAAATACCCTGTCTGTTTCAGTGTTTGTCACGGAGTCCCTTGTATATTGTCCCCACACTTCGTTCCTGTTGTTCGTGTTTATCTTGTGTTTCTTTGGATTGCCTGTTGATTTCGACCCTTGCTGGACTGTTTGTGAGTACGGATTACCCTTATATTAAATACTGCAATTGGATCTTCTCGTCTTGTGTGTGTTCGTGACAGAAGGACTCCGTCACCACAAGATCCATCGGTATGAGTCTTCGTGACTTTTTTCTCAATCACGAAGAGGGAGAGGAGACAGCAGAGTGGGAATCCTCGAGCCGAAGAGGAGGAGCCACGCATGACTTTAGATGAGTGTTTTGCGTTGTGTGCTCGTTTCAGGGAGGAGAGTGCTGCGCTCCCCGGTTAATTCCGAGGAGAGAACAGCACCCAGTCGCTCGCGGACACGAAGGAGGAGGAGGAAGACTCCTGCCTCCCCAGGGAACCAGAGACCAACCCGGTGGCCGTCCCCGTACAGCCCGTTGTCATCCCGGTGGCCGTCCCTGTGCAGCCTGCTGTCATCCCAGAGGCCGTCCCCTCCGAGCAGCCTTGCTGTCGTCCCGGAGGCCGTCCCCTCCGAGCAGCCCGCTGTCGTCCCGGAGGCCGTCCCCTCCGAGCAGCCCGCTGTCGTCCCGGAGGCCGTCCCCTCCGAGCAGCTCGCTGTCGTCCCGGAGGCCGTCCCCGTGCAGCCTGCTGTCGTCCCGGAGGCCGTGCCCGAACAGCCAGCTGTCGTCCCGGTGGTCGTCCCCCTTGCAGCCTGCTGTCATCCCCAGAGGCCGTCCCTGTGCAACCTGCTGTCATCTCGGAGGTCGTCTCAGAACTGCCTACCATCAGTCCTGCCATGGCAAGGAGGGCGGTCTTCCTCTTTTATGCAGTGGCATTATTGCATGCATGGAGGAGACACTGCACGTCCGCCGATCCAGAGACTGTTCGCGTCACGTCTGCTGATGCAGAGACGGATCCTGTACCGGAGGCTGTTCCCGCCAGTCCTGCCACGGCAAAGAAGGCTGTCTTCCTTTTTTATGCGGTAGCAGTACTGCGTGCTTGGAGGAGACCACAGCAGGGCTGCCGAGCCTGAGCTTCACGTCACGCCTGCGGTTCCTGAGCCGGTGGTGTCTGTTGCAGTTCCTGAGCCGGTGGTGTCTGTTGCAGTTCCTGAGCCGGTGGTGTCTGTTGCAGTTCCAGTTCCTGAGCCGGTGGTGTCTGTTGCAGTTCCAGTTCCTGAGCCGGTGGTGTCTGTTGCAGTTCCAGTTCCTGAGGCCGGTGGTGTCTGTTCCAGTTCCTGAGCCGGTGGTGTCTGTTGCAGTGCCTGAGCCGGTGGTGTCTGTTGCAGTGCCTGAGCCGGTGGTGTCTGTTCCTGTGCCTGAGCCGGTGGTGTCTGTTCCAGTTCCTGAGCCGGTGGTGTCTGTGGCAGTTCCTGAGCCGGTGGTGTCTGTGGCAGTTCCTGAGCCGGTGGTGTCTGTGGCAGTTCCTGAGCCGGTGGTGTCTGTGGCAGTTCCTGAGCCGGTGTGTCTGTTGCAGTTCCTGAGCCGGTGGTGTCTGTGGCAGTTCCTGAGCCGGTGGTGTCTGTGGCAGTTCCTGAGCCGGTGGTGTCTGTGGCAGTTCCTGAGCCGGTGTGTCTGTGGCAGTTCCTGAGCCGGTGGTGTCTGTGGGCAGTTCCTGAGCCGGTGGTGTCTGTTGCAGTTCCTGAGCCGGTGGTGTCTGTGGCAGTTCCTGAGCCGGTGGTGTCTGTGGCAGTTCCTGAGCCGGTGGTGTCTGTGGCAGTTCCTGAGCCGGTGGTGTCTGTTGCAGTTCCTGAGCCGGTGGTGTCTGTTGCAGTTCCTGAGCCGGTGGTGTCTGTGGCAGTTCCTGAGCCGGTGGTGTCTGTTCTAGTTCCTGAGCCAGGGTCTGTCTCGGTTCCGCCTTGGTCTTCACCGCCCTGGCCGCCCGAGGGGTCTTCACCGCCCTGGCCGCCCGAGGGGTCTTCACCGCCCTGGCCGCCCCGAGGGGTCATCACCGCCCTGGCCGCCCGAGGGGTCTTCACCGCCCTGGCCGCCCGAGGGGTCTTCACCACCCTGGCCGCCCGAGGGGTCTTCACTCCGCCCTGGCCGCCCGAGGGGTCTTCACCGCCCTGGGCCGCCCGAGGGGTCTTCCACCGCCCTGGCCGCCCGAGGGGTCTTCACCGCCCTGGCCCGCCCGAGGGGTCTTCACCGCCCTGGCCGCCCGATGGACTGTCTGCTTCAACTCTGGCCACCCGATGGACTGTCTGCTTCACTCTGGCCGCCCGATGGACTGTCTGTTTTGCCCTGGCCGCCGCTTAAGCCGTTCCCCCCTTGTTCCTGTTCCCCTCCATGGACCTGGCCCCCCATCCCACCCCCCTGATCCTCCGCCTTTCCACCTCCCGCCTGGACTCTTGTTTTGTTTGTTTCTTGTGGTCTTGGAGCGTCTGGTAGCCGCTCCGTAGAGGGGAGGTTATGTCACAGTGTCCTGGTGGTTCCCTGGGTTTAACATTAGAGGTCTCAGTTTTCACGGTGTCTAGGCATTTTCACTACACTTCCCATAATCCTGTCTGTCACTGATTGTTAATTTCCTTCAGCTGTCTCTCGTCACCTTGTTTGCACTTGTGTATAAATACCCTGTCTGTTTCAGTGTTTGTCACGGAGTCCTTGTATATTGTCCCCCACACTTCCGTTCCTGTTGTTCGTGTTTATCTTGTGTTCTTTGGATTGCCTGTTGATTTCGACCCTTGCCTGGACTGTTTGTGAGTACGGATTACCCTTATATTAAATACTGCAATTGGATCTTCTCGTCTTGTGTGTGTTCGTGACAGCAGGTATTTAAAATATAAGTACAATGTAAAAACATGTATTTTACACAATAAGTCCATTGTATCAAATTATTAATTTCAATGTAAGTACATAGTACTTAAAGCCACTTAATATAAAGTGGGACCTTTAATGTGTTAGTTTCATGTAGGAATTAACATTCACTAAGATTAATAAATGATGTATAAGTATTGTTCATGTTAACTAATGGAGTTAATTCATGTTTAAGATTGTCATGAAATGGCAGTTGTAACGTATATCCGAGTGAAACGGCTCCTTGCAACAAGACAAAAGAAGGGCGGGACTTGATTTTGTCCGAGGGGAATTGATTGGATGGTTGTGGTTTGCTATTGGTGGATCTCATGTGAGTGACAGGTTGCCCCGCCCTCACGCCAGTAAACACAGAGAAGAGATGTCACCAAGTTATTTTGATTAAAGATTACGAGGGCACATAAATGTACAAAAATGATGTGCCACTGAAAAATGATTTATTTAATTGCATGGTGTCACTAACAAATGAAACTAACATGTTGTAAAGTGTTACCCGTTTGA
The DNA here is from genome assembly GCA_033366665.1 of Phoxinus dragarum. NCBI lineage: Eukaryota > Metazoa > Chordata > Actinopteri > Cypriniformes > Leuciscidae > Phoxinus > Phoxinus dragarum. The sequence continues at coordinate 671 of JARPMJ010004837.1, read as the reverse complement.
TTCATTTCAGTTCCAGTGATGATGTCCTTAAATCAAAAAGGAGAATAAAAATTCTAAGATTCAACTTATTACTCAAATTGTTATGCTGATAATGATTTACAAAATGTATTATATTAGAAAAATAGAAGCATTTTTATAGTTGTCTCAGACCTTTTGGACCCCACAGTTTATAAGAACTGTGTCTTTGGACTCTGAAGAGCAACATTACATTCTGCATCAACAGTGACTATTGCACCAGGACTGTCTCTCTTTCTTATCAGAGATGGTTTGTCTACCTATGATGCTAAATAGTTATAATCTGCATTTGCCACACATTTCCCCATCCATAAAGCCTGAGGGGTGCTCTAAACATGACAAACGGCGGGCCGGGCGGCCCATGCGTCCCGCTGTAGACTGCAAATGCCAGCTTCATTAGAAAGGGTTTCCAAGCATCCTGCTATCCCAGCTGCCAGGCCCTTTGTAGTCCCCCACCAATCGATACTTAACATTTTCACGCTCAGTGTGCGGCCCTCTAAGCACTGTAAAAAATGTTAAAGGGCAGAGAGTTTGGGAGCAGAGATTACGGCTCTGAGACTGCAGATGCCACACAACGAAAGGCCCGTGTGTGTGTTTATTTACTCTTTCAGAGCCCGGGATGAATGGAAAAGCCTCCGCTGGCATGTCTCTCTGAG